>APFE031472536.1:10787-42031 GCA_000404065.3 Pinus taeda
CAACCTCCTCTGCAATTGTCGCCAAATCACTCTCTTTCCCTTCAGTGGAAAGAGCCATTTTCCTTTCTGCTTTTCCTGCTCTTGCAACCATTCTTCCAGTACCTGCAACTGTGCCTTTATTTCTGCAATCTTTCTTTCTTGAACTCCCGCAGTCATCTCATCTCTGTGGCATTTCTCTGGACCTCTTCCTCCTCTATAAAAACTCCCTCTGCCTCTGGCAGACTGCTTCCTCATGAGTTTCTCACTCACCATGAGTTGTACTAGCCTCTGCAACAACAATGTCTCTTGCTGCAACTTACCTCACCAATCCTTCCCTCCGGATCTGGTCTTTTGGTAAGTACTTGGTTCACTGCCTCTGGAACCTCTTGAGCACTCCTCTGCTCTCTCTGGGCTATATCTTCAACTCACTTCACACTGTAATTGTCCTCTCTATCTAGCCTTTAGCTTAATGCCAAGTTCACTGCCACCTTCTCTGCAACCATAAACTTAAATCATAAATTTCAACTCAAAAAATCATCTCACCTTTAAGATCTTACATGATCTTGTCTTCGTTCTACTTCTGCAATCTTCTTCACTTGTGTAGTTTGCATATGAGTTCTTCTACAAAACCTTCTTCAGTTCCTCAACAAAACCTTCTTGCATTCAATAAAAATAAAACAAACATTCTTCAATGAAAACAGAGCCAAGCTCTAATACCACTTGATGCAGGGACTAGCCTGCAAAACCAGGATCTTTTAAAATCTTTCTCTCGTAGAAACATGATTAGTTCACAATGATCATAAGAAAATTAAATATCATATGAAAGATTTCATTTAAATTAAAGAGTCTTCGCCCCATCCCATAGAATTCAACCCAATTTCATGAAGTTCAACCTAAATGAGTCACATCCCCATCATGTATTCATATCCTTAATCCAACCTCCAAACTTCGCGCATGTAATATATAACTGCTGATTATCAACTGAACTCCGAATTCGACAAAGAACATTGGAATTCACGCATATAATACATGAATGTTCCCGACTTCCACAATAGTAGCGATCTGTCAGTGGCTTCACACAGTTATGTTTGTGGCATACTAACTTCACATGACTTGGCGCTTCTCCAACGTTACGTATCCAGGCGATACAAACCTGGTAACCAGACTTGTTATGTTTGCAGCATACTAACTTCACATGGCTCGACGCTTAAATAGCTGGAAAAGACACTAAATAACCTCTCCGCGCAGATAGGCTATGGAAGCGATTAACTACAGCAGCAATGCTCTCTCGAGCCAGTCCTTGTGAGGAACCCGTCACAACAAGAATTCACCCCACTGTTTTGCGCAAACAAACTATGAAACGATAAGATGGGAAATAGAACACAGCGCTCCAATTTGGGATTTGACGAGACAAAGCAAGAAATTGACACACATATAAAAGTTCACGGCTTCGATCGCTAGAGAATACGCTGGTGTTCGACTGGGTTGTCTTCACGAATTTTAAAAATACTGTCTACCTTCCATTACGCTGCCAGTTTACACCAATTTGAAGTTTCACAAAGCTTTATTTGCTGGATACTCATAAAATTGGATTTCACATTGTAAGATGGCGCTTTTTTAACAGCGCCCATTCTATTTGAATTGCCATTGCAATACTACAACACTTACTAATTTATAATTTATTTAACACATTTACAACAGGGGAATTCATTCATCAAATCGAAGCCACTGAATTACACAAAATTTACTCAATAGCCCATAAAGTCCATCAATCAATGGTTTATATATAAATCTGAAACATGGTTTTCATATAAACAAAAAGAGATCACTTACAGCCTTTTCTTTGGCCAGATATCCAATGTTCATGACCCTTTACAAATTGCCAAAGGCTTACAGCCTTGGCTGTTCAAGTCTACTCACAATCTCACACTCTCACACTCTCTCACTCTCTCTGCCCTGAGAGCTTTGCTGCCATTTTTTTTATAACTAAGGATAGGCCTTCTTGGTCCTTATCTTTTAGAAAAGCAAGCTTTTCTTTTTTTACATAAGGATTTAAAGCTTGAAGCTTTTCTAATTTTAACTGAAAAAATATAGAAGTTCTATCCCAATTATTTTTCCTAAACTATTCTCTCATATCCTTTTATTTAGAAACAGAATTTTACATAAATTCACTTCCTATTTTATTAAAAATAACAAAATATTTAAAATTATCACACCCCCTCTTTATTCTATATTTACAAATGAGGATGGTCTTGATGCTCCTGCATCATACACCCAACCTTAAAATTAATCATGATCTCCTAATCATGTGTTCGGATCTATGTTTGCCTGGATCCCATATCTTGTGCTGCAAGTCATCATGTGCTATTTTTCGTTGTCTTCCTCCAGATTTCCACCCTTTATGTTGCCTTGCTCCACTAGCTGCACTCTCGCAATCTTCTGTTGTCTTCCTTTTGCTGCTTCTCCTTTGTTTTATTGTTGTTGGTCTCTTCTGGGATTCCTTCATCATCAGTATACTGCGCTCTTGGCTGCCTTCTTTTTCCCTTCAAATATTAAACCCTAAACTCCAATCAAACTACCTCTTCTAGTAGACTTGTTGTCCTTCATAAGTGTGACACTTGGAGAACAATGTGACAACTACTAACAATCCTCCCATCTATTCTTGAGTTTCCACCAACAATCTTGAACTCAGACCTCCAATTCCACACTACTTTCCCTTTTAGATTTTCCCACTTACAGTCATCTCCTTTACTAATTTAGGGCTTAGACTAATACTGCCCTAAACTAGGTAGATTTGCCCTCATACTTTTGATTTGACCCTCAAATCACATAGATCTAGGGCTTCCAAAAAAACTTGTTCTCATGATATACTAACTGATTTCCAAACATCTTTAGATATGTTATTCAAACCTATGTCCAACCTTCCTCTTACTTTACCATGCAATACTTCTTCGTTGTCCTTCCTTGTCATACTTATTTCCAAACAGAGAGACATTATGCCTCCATTTCTAGGGTTGCAACCCTCTTCAATCATGACTAATCAAGGCCACATTTCTCTAAAATTTAAATTGTTCATAAGGGTTTCATCCTACATAGGAAACAACCCTAACTAGGGCTTCATATACTTATGTTCTAATCACTTTAGGAAAAATCAAACAAATCACAACACTTTACATCTGTTTGTCCTTGAAGGCATCTTGCCAGACCTCCAAAGTCCCTTAGATCTAAGCATCCTTCACTCTAAGGTTCTCATACCTATCAAGGGAGGTCTTAAACTAGTGAAGAACTTATCCATGGACCTTGATCCCATGCGTTGATGCTTTTGGAGGATATGACCTTCTCTAACACTCTTCTAAGCCTCTTGGCCCTACAAAATAGGTCTTACCTCATTCCTAAAATCTCCATAAGTCCTCAGGATTCTACTATAGAGATTCTTCCCCTCAATACATGCCCAAAATTTCCTTTTAAATCAATTATCTAACATCTCTTGTCCTGTAGGAAACAAATACGATGCCTCTTCTTCTTGGACATGAGGTAAGCGACCTACTTTCTCTCGACCTTATCTTGAGAAGATGCACTTATGGATGACATTTCCTTGTAGCCCTACTAGGACAACTCGAACTCCTTTAAAACTACATCCCTATGATACTTCTTGATAAAAATAATCTCCCTCTCGCTTGTTGCCTCTATCCTTTTCCTAAGGCCTCTTTAAAAAGATCCTCCTCTAAAATTCTAAGAACCGTCTAGACTTGAGGGTTTAGTCCTCTAGGCTTAGGAATTAACTATTTTCTCTTTTAAGTTTCTTTTATATCGTAAACCCCAACTTGGGTCTAAATTCCCTTCACTTGGGTTCTTTGCCCACAATTCCTTTTTGTGACCAAACTTCACAAACGCATATGTAATCCTATGGAGTAACTCCCAAGCAATAGAATTCAACCCCTGCAGGTGTGATGGAGTTGATTCTTTCTATTGTTCTTTTTAGTGGGGGTGAGATGTCACAAATTTTGATGGGCCAGAATAGGAATAAAAAAGAATGACTTGGGATTTCAGTCTCTTGTCACTGACAATAGTTTGAAAATTGATTTCTTGTTTTGAAGACTGACTAATGGGACCAAGAAGAAAAATAGGTTGTTTGGAGTCCTAATGAGTAAACTGAGTATGTTGATTGGTAGGTGTAGAAGACTATGGTGTTGTACGGGGAGAGTGGACTATACATGAAATGGTAGACTGTAAATGAGGAACATGTGCCTCAGGAGGAGGAGGAGGTAGGGAGACACTGGGCCAAATTTGAATTGAATGCAGAGGTTGTGTGAAACATGTGCCTAAGGAGGAGGAGAAGGCAGTGAGAGAGTGGGCCATCCTTGAAATGAATGTAAAGGCCGTGTAGGGATGACAACTTCCCAATCATAATTATTTGGGACAAAAAAAGGAGTAGATGTATGTGGCATGACAAGGATGCCAATGTTAGGTGCATGAGGAACAAAGCACAATGATTGTTAAGGTTGTGCCACAGGTTGAGGTTCATATTGAACTAAAATATTCACACAACCAATGCAAATCAACTACCTTAGTTCTTGTGAATAAACATCAAAATGTATGGAGACACTTGGCATCCTATGGGGAGACTAAGGGGGTCTCCTTGGTGTGAATTCCCGATTAGACCTCACACCATTTGGGATAGGAGCCCCATCTACTATGTGGGCCCGACTGCCACAATGAATGTTTCCACTCTTGGTTATCAAACAAGAA
The DNA here is from genome assembly GCA_000404065.3 of Pinus taeda. Taxonomy (NCBI): domain Eukaryota; kingdom Viridiplantae; phylum Streptophyta; class Pinopsida; order Pinales; family Pinaceae; genus Pinus; species Pinus taeda. The sequence goes on from APFE031472536.1 coordinate 15,516, forward strand.
GGTGTCAGAGTGGGATGAGAATCAAAACACTCAGGAAGTGGAACAAAATCAGCCCAAGATTTGCAAATTGCAGAAATAGGTACAAACAAGTCTTAATAACAATAAGAAGAGATATTCCATGAGATGGATTAGTGGACTAAAACCCAATCAGACATACAATCATGAACATGCCAGAAGTTAACTAGAAAGTGGTTCACAATAGGTCATTGACATGGCAAGGAACAAGTAAACATAGATTTGAAAGAAAAACATACATGCAACCACTATGTTCCAATCCATAACATATTACATATATGAAAGCACACATATAAATATAGTGAAGTATCATACAACTAATACAACCATGATGAGTAAGAATGGGAATCAACGTCGAATAGAGAAAACATGTTATTAATGTTGTTGCAACTTCAAGTACATATCATGCAATTGGTCAAAACCCAATAGTGTAATGTAGACTACTCACACCATTTCCCAATGCAAAACCCTAGCCCCACTGCAAATCCACTCTTCTACCTGTTAAGAGCTAAGGGGCTTTGTCTCTCAAGCATAAATCAACTATGGTCCAAATAATGAGGTCTGAGGGAACATATATAGAGATGAGGTGGTTTTTCACCCACTATGACCCTTGGCCTTCCCTCATGCCCTTTCGGCTACCCCCATGACTCTTGATATTACCCACTTCTTTCTCAAGCCAAAATGATTGTTACATGCCCACATCAGTCCTAACATAGTGGCTAATGTAATGGTGGGCGATGTTTGTGTTATGATGAAGGAGAGAGAGGGAAGGATGTAGAGGGTTATTGGAAACCCTATAATGCTTGTTTCCCATATGTCGCAACTATGCAGATGCTTGGTCCTCAAACTGACATGTTTTCCTGCCACTGTGCTTCACTCGCATTCATCAATCTTCTGGTGATGCACCTTTGGGTTTATTGAAAGGTTATTGGAACTTGGATGGGACCACATGGCTCACTAAAAGGAAACCCTAGTTATGCAAGATCCATGAGAAATCCTAATCCCCTTGCATAGACCAACATTTTGTTCCCTTCCTTCTACCTGCAGGAAAATAACATTGGTCACACGTAATTTCAATCAAAACTATAATGGAAATACAACCAACTGATTTGAAATAATGAAATTTATAAATAATTAATCTGGACCCCTATGTCGTCAATTGTTGTGCCATAGTATTATCAATTCATGTGGCCTTGGAGGGCCCTCTTGGACTTCCTGATATTTCTTTCAATCTATGGGTTTTCTCTCATCCATGTGACAAGTGTTGAATGTGTTTCCATTGTTCTAAATCACATAACATCTCGAATTCAAGGGGATGCACAGATATAGTTTTGTTTTTAGGGGAATCCATAATGGGGTAGCCCATTTCTCTGTGCCATAATTTCTTCTTCTAAATCATTCCATCACAAGTTTGATGATGTCCTTGTTATGTTCTTGTACTTTACTTTTCACCACTTTGGTCTGGCACCCATATGCATACTAATCATCCTTTTCTAAATTTCAATCCCTTAACATGCCCTTTACCGCACACACCCTCCATCATAATATATCATTTTTTATTTTTTTCATAGTGTTGTTTGATGCCTCCTCTCATTTCATATTTTGAACAAGGGTATCTCCTGCATAGTCGGATCCTTGATTGCCATGCAACTTTAGTTTTCCCATATAACACTATATAACGTTGCACCTATGTGTAGCCTTAACTGAATAAATTGGCGCACTTCTTATTTCAACACAATGTTATCTCTGGCATTCGTTGACTCATTCATCACTATTCAAGTCCAATCTGGGAAGTGCAATCCCAACTAAATCACATTTTGCATCTGCAAATCATAATTTTCCTTAGCTTGGAGGTTGCATTTGATTGGGTAGATCAACAGCTGCACAGGTCACACAGTAGTGTGGTTCACATGGGCTGATGGTTTCTTTAATGTTGATCCTAGGACTAGTTGCATTCATGGACTGTGATTGATGAGGTCGCATGGTGGCATTGCGATGGAGGTCGCACTTTTACCAAGGTCTACCACAAGCCCGATCAAAACCCCTTAGCAGCAAAGGCGTCCCCTTAAAGCCAAAACAACTCCGATACCAAATGTAGGTTTTAACCCCGTACATAAATTACCTGCATACAAATTCTAACAAACAGAAAATAAACAGAGGTGGGAGACTAACACATAAAAAAAATATACATAGATATTTCCCCCTGGATCCCAAAACCAAGACTACAAGATTGATTTTTCATTATGTTTCTTTCAACGTTACAATACATATATATACATCCAGAAGCATCCACAAACCCCAATCCATTAACCCTAGATTAGAACATAACTGTAGTTCCCTTGACCAGATCTACAAAATTCCATGCGCCACAAACCATTGCTCCCAAAATAATGTGCGAAAACCATGCACAAAACCATAGGTAGGTTCACGCACCTAATATAACACAACCCAACAGTCACATGGGATGATAGTTTCTTTAATGTTGTTCCTGTGAATAGTCATATTCATGGATTGTGACTGATGAGGTCGCATGGCTGCATTGTGATGGAGATGACACTTTTACCAGTGGCAACGAAGGAGAGGTTGCAAAGTCGTAGACTTTGGGAGGTCGTGAGGTTTGCTGGATGAGAGGTGTGTGACCCTGCAACTAGTCGTGTCAAGGAACTACTTCCTGTGGAGGTCGCATGGTCACATTTAACCAAAGATCACACCTTCAATGGCTACTTTAGGCTGCGACTTAGCGACTAGAGAGAGAGGATTGCATCTAAGGGTCACATTTCAAATTGCATGGCAATGGGCGCATTGCATGGTTGTAGAAACAAAACCTTATGACTTCGAAATATGTCCCCTTCATACGACACAAGGTGTCCTAGACATTTTGTCAAAGATTCTGCGTCATGATGCATTTGAACGGTGGAAGAAGATAACTACTATTATTATAACATTAATTTCACGATCATCACCTACGTTGAGCTCTTAGACTCTCGATTTGTTCTAAGACCCGAAAATTTGGTGTGTGATTATATGAGTTGTAGGAATTTATGGTGAGGAAAATCACAGCAAATGATGATCGCTAGGTCACTTGTGATTTCGTAACCCCTACAATTAAGTGGCATGAAGGGATTTTTCCAGGTGGGGTAAATCACATGGTCCAATAGCTCCTTAAATTTCGATCTGACGACTGGTCACATCGAGAGACTACAACTCGTGGAGGATTGCATATTCTAGAGCAAATCGGTTTCTCAAATTGCTACTAATATAGGTCGCAAGATTGCCACATTAGCCTAGTTCGAGTGGTTTCGGGGCTTCCTCCACTGTGATATGGCAATTGGTCGCATTAAGAGACTGCAACTTGTGGTAGGTCGATTTTGGACATGCGACATGAGGATACCAAAATTGTTGTGATTTAACGGGGAAAGTCTCAACCTGATCACAAATATTTAGTCTTGCTCACTGTTCATAGCCGATTTTCCTTCAAATGAACATCCCAAACAATTCATAAACATGATCAAATTGACGCATGGTGCCAGAATTTCTTCTAAATCATTCCATCACGAGTTTGATTATGTCCTTGTTACATCCATGTGATTTACTTTTCACCACTTTGGTCGGGCATCCATATGCATAATAATCATCCTTTTCTAAATTTTAATCCCTTAACATGCCCTTTACCGCACACATCCTCCATCATAATATATCATTTTTTATTGTTTTCATAGTGTTGCTTGTGTTGGGTGTGGAGCCTGATTATCTTCTGTATTCAAGGGTCTCATCCAGATGTATACCCTAGGAAGATTGTACACCCATCCATGCAGGGGGGTGCGTGGGGGACTTGTCCCCCCCCCCGCGAGGGTCTGGGGTGGTATCATATCTGTATTCTGAGTGAAGAAAAGAGAAGAGATTGAGAGCGGAGAGGGAGTTAGCGGATCTGCTGTAGGTTGTATCTCTTCAGTTTGCTAGATAATATAATAAAAGGAGGATTGGTTGTTTCTCTATGGACGTAGCCCAAACTGGGTGAACCATGTATAACTGTGTCTCTCTTGTTTTATGTGTTTTCAATGTTTATATTTCTGCAATATTTTATGTGTTCCATTGCTTTGTAATATATAATTTTCTAACAACTGGTATCAAATCCGAAGGTCTATTTGGTTGATAAACTCGCAGGAGAGAAGGGTTCCTGGTTCGAGTGGGAGCAATGGCGAAAGATGGTAGGTTTAGGGTTGAAAAATTCAACGACCAAAACTACCAGCTGTGGAAGATGCAGATGGAAGATTATCTGTATCAGAGAGATTTGTACCTACCATTGGGAGGAAAGACAAAGAAGCCAATGAGTATGACAGACACAAAATGGAATATTCTCGACAGAAAGGCACTTAGAAAAATATGGTTGGCGGAATCGGTAGCGTTTAATATTTTAAAGGAAATGACAACAAAGGGTTTAATGTCGACATTGGAAAAACTATATGAAAAACCCTTGGCCTCAAATAAGGTATTTCTTATGAAGCGTTTATTTAATATGAAGATGTCAGAAGGTGGATTTGTTGCTGATCATTTAAATGATTTTAATACAATTACAAGCAAGTTAAGTTCTATAGGGGAAACTTTTGATGATGAAGTTAGGGCTCTGTTATTTCTATGCTCATTGCCAGAAAGTTGGAATGGTTTAGTTATGGCCATTACTAACTCTATCTCTGGATCTAGTACTTTAAAGTTTGATGATGTTGTTGGGGTAATCCTTAGCGAGGAAATGCGACGAAAAAGCTCTGGTGAAACATCAGGGAATGCTTTGACTGCAGAGACTAGGGGAAGAAAAATGGAAAGAGGAAAGAGCCTTGGATATTGCAGTAAGTCAAGAAAAGGCATATCCAAGTCCAAATCAGGGATAGTGTGCTAGAAATGCGGGAAGAAAGGACACCTGAGGAAAGACTACAAGTCTCGGAAGGGAAAAGAAGGAGAAGCGCAACAAGAAACTAATCATGAAGCGAATGTAACAAGTGATGTGTTGCAAGATGCTTTGATTCTTTCATTAGAAAATATTATTTATGCCTCGGTGGTAGATTCAGGGGCATCATTCCATGCCACACCTGATAAGAAACATTTTTCATGATTATGTTCAAGGAGATTTTGGACAGGTTCGATTGGGTGATGATAAACCTTGTAAAATCATTAGAATGGGTACAATTTTCATAAAACAACAGAATGGAAATCAATGGCTATTGAAGGAGGTAAGGCATGTCCCAGATATAAAGAAAAATCTAATTTCAACAGGGCAGTTGGGAGGTGAAGGTTGCGTAATTATTTTCACAGATAAAACCTGGAAGGTTACTAAAGGATCCCTAGTAATAGCAAAAGGAGGAAAGGTTGGTACATTGTATTTATGCAATGGTATTTCCAATTCTGTTAATGATTTAATCTCCACGGGAGAAGATACGACATTGTGGCATCATACGCTCAGGCACATGAGTGAGAAGGGGATGCAGATTCTTCACTGAAGAAATTTGTTGCCAAGTTTGAACCATGTCAATTTAAAATTCTGTGAGAATTGTGTTTATGGAAAACAGAAGAGAGTCAGATTCCTTAGAGTTGGGAAAGAAAAGAAGAGCAAAAAATTAGAGCTTGTGCATACATATGTATGGGGACCTGCTCAATTATCATCTCTTGGTGGCTCTCGTTGTTATGTTAATTTTATTGATGATGCAACCAGAAAAACATGGATTTATTATATTCGAAATAAATTTGATGTATTTGATCCTTTCAAGAAATGGAAAGCTTTGGTTGAAAATGAGACAGGAAAAAGGTTGAAGTGTCTCAGATTAGATAATGGAGGTGAATATTGTAGCAAAGAGTTTGATAGGTACTATTCAGAAAATGGAATTCATAGATAGAAGACAGTTCCAAGAACACCACAAGGAAATGGTGTGTCAGAAAGGATGAACAGGAAAATCATGGAGCATGCAAGGTGCATGAGATTGTATGCAGGATTGCCTTTACAATTTTGGGCAGATGCTGCAGATACTACAATTTATCTAATAAACAGAGGGCCTTCAAGTTCCTTGGATGGTGGTACTCCAGAGGAAGCATGGACAGGTAAAAAGGTAAACTATTATTTTTTAAAGACTTATGGTTGTGAAGCCTTTGTCCACATTAATAAAGAAAATAGAACAAAGCTTTAGGCCAAATCAAAGAAATGTACTTGTATTGGATATGGTGTTAATGATTTGGGTTATTGCTTATATGATTATGAAAATCACAAAATCATTAGGAGCAGAGATGTCATATTCAATGAAAAGGTCTTGTATAAGAATCAGTTGCAGGAAAAGAAACAGAAAAAGAAAAAAGAGAATACATAGTGCTTGACAATATCACAGGAAAAGTGATGGTGCCTGAAAATCATAATGATCATCAGCCAGAACAACAACCACAACAGCAACAAGCACCTCAAACACCTGAAAGTAGTGTTAGAATATTTACCAGGATATGTAGGCCCCCTAAACAATACTCTCCTTCATTATATTATGTATTGTTGACTGATTCTGGTGAACCAGAATGTTATGAAGAATCAGTGCAGGTAAAAACCAGGAAGAAGTGGGAGCAAGCCATGAAAGAAGAGATGGACTCCTTAGCATGTAATCAGACTTGGGACTTAGTCAAGTTGCTTGCAGGTAAAACAACATTGCATAATAAATGGGTTTACAAGTTGAAGGAAGAAGATGGAGGTAGAAAAAGGTATAAAGCTAGACTTGTGGTGAAAGGGTTTGCATAGAAAAAGAGTATAGACTTTGATGAGATATTTTCTCCTGTTGTTAAAATGACTTCAATTAGAACTATTTTAAGTCTAGTAGCAGTTGAAGGTTTGCATCTTGAGCAGTTAGATGTAAAGACAACTTTTCTCCATGGGGAATTGGAGGAAGAGATATATATGAAGCAGCCACAAGGATATGAGATAAAAGGGAAGGAGAAACTAGTGTACAGGTTGAAGAAGAGCTTGTATGGCTTAAAATAGGCTCCAAGGCAGTGGTATCTAAAATTTGACAGGTTTATGTCCGAACAAGGTTATACTATATGTCACTCTGATCATTGTGTTTATCTCAAAAGGAAAAATGATGGCAGCTATATTATATTTTTATTGTATGTAGATAACATGCTTGTTGCAGGTTCTAACATGCAGGAAATAAATGGGCTCAAAATAAAATTGGAAAACTCATTTGCAATGAAGGATTTGGGTGCTGCAAAACAGATCCTTGGTATGAGAATAACTAAAGACAGGAAGAATTAGAAATTAACATTGTCTCTAAGTGAGTACATAGAAAAGGTGTTGAAAAGGTTTAATATGAAGAATGCAAAACCAGTTAGTATACCTTTGGCTAGCCATTTCAAATTAAGGAGGAGTGTCCCAAGACTCAGGAAAAAATGGCTCATATGTCTAAAGTCTCGTATGCATCAGCAGTTGGAAGCTTAATGTATGCAATGGTCTGCATAAGGCCTGATATTGCACATGCGGTGGGAGTTGTAAGCAGGTACATGAACAATCCAAGAAAAGAACATTGGATGGTGGTAAAGTGGATTCTCAGGTATTTGAGAGGTACCACATATCAAGAATTATGCTTTGGTGGTTCAAACATTGCTCTACAGTGATATGTTGATGCAGATATGGTGGGTGATAGAGATAACATGAGAAGCACAACAGGGTATGCGTTTACTGTAGGTGGAAAAGTTGCTAGTTGGGTCTCAAAACTGCAAAGTGTTGTTGCACTCTCAACAACAGAAGTAGAGTATGTTGCTGCTACAGAGACTAGTAAATAAATGATTTGGTTACAAAGGTTTATGGATGAATTGGGTAAGAAGCAAGAGTTGGGCAATTTATACAGTGATAGCCAGAGTGTCATACATCTTGCAAAGAACTCTACATTTCATTCCAAGACTAAACATATACAACTCAAGTACCATTTCATACGATCAACGTTGGAAGATGGATAGTTGAAGCTGGAAAAGATACACACTAGCTAGAATCCCGCAGATATGTTAACAAAAGTTGTAACCAGGGAGAAACTGAGAATTTTATTAGTTTCAATTGGTCTTCAAGTATGATGAATAAGATGAGAGACAACCAGGTCCAAAGTGGAGTCATTGTTTGGTAAATGAAGCAACGGTGTAGTAAATGAAACAATGGTGGAGTTTCTATAATTAGTCTCCAAGTGGGAGATTTTAGGTGTGGAGCCTGATTATCTTCTTATTCAAAGGTATCATTGCTTTGGACCCTAGTTTGTAAGGGGGCGGTGATGTCGCCCGTAAAATATTCATTATAGGGGGGTCGAGGGGGGGCAACTACGACCTTTGGGAGCCCCCCCAGTGGGGGGTTCAGGGGCAACGCCCCTAAAGCTAAGAATAGATATAAAATTGCCCTGTAAAATGTTGTAATTTTGTAGTCAATCTGGGTCATTCATTAGGTAGAAATATGTCAGTAGAAGTTATGTTTAATTTAGGGTTTTTTTTCCCTAAAAGGAAACCCCTCGCTATATATAAGGTAATTGCATTGTGTCTATGTATATCTATATTCTGAGTGAGGAAGAGAGAGGAGATTGAGAGCAACGAGGGAATTACAATGCATCAGCTGTAAGTTGTATCTCTTCAGTTTCCTAGATAATATAAAAAGAAGGACTGGTTGTTTCTCCATGGACGTAGCCCAAACTGGGTGAACCACGTATATCTATCTCTCTTTATTTATGCATTTTCCTTGTTTATATTTTTGCAATATTTATTTATTCCATTTCTCTGTAATATATAATTCTCTAACATCCTTAATTCATCTAAACCATCGAGCTGGAGCATCCTCTCTTGTTGTGCCTTTATAAAATCCAAATCCAACTGTGCTTACATTCTCAAAGTGTTGTCCTCAAACTCAATGGAGAGCAAAGCCTTCTTACCATAGACCAAGTCATCAGGGGTGAGCTAGTGGTTGTCTTCCAGGTTTTATTATAGGCCCAAGTGGCCTCCACTAGTTTGTCAGCCCAATATTTTATGTTGTTTCTCACAAACTTTGTGAGAATGCCTTCCAATGATTTGTTGGTAACCTCTACTTGTCCATTGGCCTAAGCATGATAAGAAGTTGAATTCATGTGCTTGATCTTATGCTAACTTAATATATTTTCAATCAGGTGTGAGTTGAATTAAGTGCCCTAATCAGTGACTAGCTCTCTAGGGTACCCAAACTTGTAAAACACATTCTCCCATAAGAACTTAATCACTTTATCTCATGTTTATACCTTGACAACCTTGGTTTCATTGCACTTTGTCAAATAATCAATGCAAATAATGATGTACTTTTTCTGCCCAGATGGTGGATCAATAGGCCCAATGAAATCCATGCCCCACTTGTCAAATGGCTCAAGAGTCACTTGAGGTTGCAAAGACATTTCATCACTAGGAGTAGGTTTCCCCATTTTTTGGAACTGGTCATATCAACTGGTGTATCTTCTTGCACCTTGGTGGAGAGTGGGCCAGTACTAGCCAGCTTGCAGTAACTTGAAGGTTGTCCTCTTGGCTGCAAAGTGATCTCCAAAAGGCCCATCATGACAGGTCAGAAGGATGCTAAAAAGTTCCTGCTCCTTGACACATCTCCTAAAAATTTGATCTGGGCCTAGCTTGAAGATATTTCCCCCAATCCAAGTGAATGGGGCACTCTTTCTTATAATTCTGCGCTTTTCCTTGCAGGACAGATTTGGAGGGAGTTGTATAATCACTAAGTAGTTGGATATGTCAGCAAACCATGGAGAGAGAATTGAAATAGAAAACAAATGTTCATATAGCAGTTGACCATCAACCATTCCTTCCTCACATGGAGGCAAGGCAAGTCTAGATAAAAAATCCGCAACTGCATTTTCTCTACCATGCTTATCAATGATAGTTAGATCAAACTGTTGTAATAAAAGAAACCATCTAATAACTCTAGCATTCACATCAGGCTTGTTCATCAAATATTTAAAAGAAGCATGGTTAGTATCTACAAAGGTCTGTTAAATAGTAATTTAATGTTTAAATTTATTCAAGGAATGGACAACATCTAGGAGCTCTTTTTTAGTCACAGTATAGTTCAATTCATCATTGGACATATTTTTACTGATGAAATAAATGGCATAAGGAAAGTTGTCATCTATCTAGCCTAGATATGCTCCTATAGCTTTGTCAAAGGCATCATCATGGATGTGCAAGATGAAGAGCCCAATTTGGGCCTCAAAGTATAGGTGTAATAGTCAACTTGTCCTTTAGGGATTGTAGGGCCTCTTCGAAGCTTTCTAACTAGAAAGTTCAAAGTCCTTAGCCAATAGTCCAAACAAAGGTGAGGCTACTTTGTTGAAGTCCTTTATGAATCTCCTATAGTATCCATCTTCCAGTCCTTCTTGGGATATTAAGTGACCTAGGACAGTCCCTACATTTGTCAAGAATTCACAATTCCTAGGAATAAGGGATAGGTTCATTTCAATGCATTTGTTTAATACTTTCCCCATGTTAGAGAGAGCCTCTAGGAAATCACACCCATAAGGAGTGAAATCATCCATATAAATTTCTATAGAATCATGGACTAGCTCTGCAAATATGCTCATGACTTCCCTTTGAAAGTGGCAGGGGCATTACATAATCTAAAAGGAAGGACCCTATAAGTAAAGGTACCCCAAGGAAAAGTGAAAGTGGTTTTATCTTGGTCCTCTAGGCTGATCTAGATCTAATTGTAACCACTGAATTCATCCAATAAAGAGAATAACTTCTTTCCTGCAAGACCATCTAAGACTTAATCAATGAAATGTAGAGGGAAATGGTCTTTTTTGGTGGATTTGTTTAGCTCTCTGTGGTCCACACAGATCCTCCATTTTCCATTATTCTTTGGGACCAGCACCAGAGGAGACACTCATTCACTAACTGAGATGGGGTAAATGAATCATGCATCCAAAAACTTCTGTAGTTCTTCTTTAACTATGTCTTTTAGATTTGGGTTCATTCTCCTTCGAGGTTGGTGCACTTGCTTGCAACCTTCCTTGATGTAAATGCGGTGAGTACACACTGAAGGGTGCACTCCCTTCATTTCATTATAATTCTAGGCATACGCATCCACATTCTCTTTTAGCATGCCACATAACTCCTTTTCTTGATGTGCAAAGAGAGGGGTTGATTTTCAATGTTCTATTTGGACCAAATTCTATCATCCTGACATGAGTAGGACTTATGTCAACTAGGCACAAATTAGTCCAAGGGTTATCTTCAACTCTCTTTACTAACTCATCAAGAGACATGGCGTTGGGGGGTTGATTCTAGAGGATTTGATCAATAAGGTCATCTTCATCAGGCTACCCCCCTCCTATAGTAGCATCTAGGGTATATATTAGGTAAGATGTGGCAGAGTAGACTTGATATTCCTCCTCTTCCAACCATAAACGTAAGTCATGCTCTAGAGATGGTTGAGCAGGAGGGTACAAGACCAATTTTTTGGACAAATGCCGATTTTTAATGGCCATACTCCCATCCCTACAACTTATGTAAGCATCAATAGTGGCTAACCATGGCCTTCCAAGGATGAGAGGATAACCATTAAACTTGGTCTTAGGTTGGAGAACTAAGAAGTCAGCAGGGTATTCCCAGGAATTAAAGGAGACCATCACATCCTCAACAACTCCGTCAGGAGCTACTAAGAATTTGTCTACAAGCAACATAATTGTTGTGGTATTCCTTAATGATCCTTGGAGATTCAGTTTAAGCATAGTATCCTTAGTCATCACATTTATGGTAGCCCCAACATTGATCAAGGTATGGGGGACAATGATACCATTGATGTGCACATCTACCACAGGACTTCCAGGGTCTAGATACTTCAGGAAAATCACTTGCCCCAACATTAAGTCAGACAACTATCCAGTGACATTAATGGTAGGGGTGTGTTTCTTTCTGCTCCCAGGATGTTTGAAGCATTTCTTCTTGATTAAATTGTTATAGATGGGGACATCCTTGATAGCTTAGAGGAGTGGGATTTTAATACACAAGTATTTCAATTCACCTAGAAGTTCAGTCTCTTTTGGGGTGTGCTGGCTAGGATGGATTAATATCTTAGTAAAATGAGGCGGATTGGCTTGAGGAACACTCTCTTCCTTTTCCTCTTCAAGCTCCTCAGGTGGATATGGAGGTTGATTATCTGGAAGCACTCTTCTATACCTAAGGTTGATTTATTGAATTTCCACAGCATAGGTAGGGCGGGATGTCTCTCCACTATAGACCTTCAAGGCATGTTTGTTGTTTGGGTTTTGATTTGGCTGAGAAAACATCTGACTAAGGTTATTTAGGTGGAGAAGGGTGAAGGAGTTGTGGTTTACATGGAGGTGGAGGCAGTAAGGCTATATATTGGTTGTATGGGGGCCTCCACCCCTGTGATGGTGTATTCTGCTAAGGTTGTGGGGAGGATATGGATGAAATGATTGAATGGTAGTTTGGGAAATGTCTTGAGATGCAAAAGACCAGGGAGAAGGTGTGGACCATGAAGGATGAGAAGGAGGACACCAAGGGGGAATGGATGCATTCTGGTTAGGGTTGTAATATGAATAGGATGCCCCTTGCATGCCTTGCTAGTATGGTCATGGTCCTTGAGGCCTCCTTTGGTTGATATAACAGAGATGTTCAGACAAAACTTCAGTTCCTTGATATAGAACCTTCAATCCAGGAAGAGAAGGGAATTTTTCTGTGGAGTGGTCCTCCTTATAGACTGAGAAGATCTCTATAAGGTTTAAAGGACATTCATTTCTAGGGTGCCTTCTAGTGCATCTAGGGCAAAAGATAACTAAGGCTCTTTCTGCTTCCTCCTGCTTCCTCTTGATCTGCATGGTTTCCATTTGGAGAGTAAGGGTATGCAATATTTCACTCTTAAAATCTTCCAACATGTTCCCAATTTCACTTTTGATGGATGTGTTGGAGGAGGATGAACTGGCCAAAGCTTGACTAGCTGTACCCTTCTTTCTAGCTACCCTAGAATAATTTATGAAAATTTTCTTAATATCATCATAAGATAACTGGTAGATGCCCTCCCTTGAAAGCATGTTTATGGTTTCTAGGAGATCTTCCCTAATCCCTCTAAGAAGGACTATCTTGAGTGATTCAAGATCGAGGGTGCATTTGGCCCTTTTGTAGCTGAGTTGGAACCTTTCCTCATAATCCTCCAAAGATTCATCATGTCCCAAGGTCATTCTAAATATTTCCTCTTTGGTCTCTTTGGACCTACAATAATCCCTGTACTTGTTGTTGAAGGCTTGTTTCATTTGAGCCGAAGTAGTGATGTTGTCCCCAGGTAAACCCATGAATGAACACAAGGTTGCATCCTTAAGGGTCGATGGGAACAACTTCAGCTTTTGGTCATCGAAGGTATAATCATAAGTTCTGCAGATGTTAACAAACTCAAATAAAAAGGTATCAGGGTCCTCTGAGGTTAATCCATGGAAGTGAGGAAGGGAAGAGGGGATTATGTTTTTCATCTTAGCATCTCCATTAGTTTCTCTGATGGGAAAATCACCCTTAGTTCTGTTTTCAACTCCATTTCTTTTTTCAATTCCATTTCTATTTTCAGCCATGGTGTAGGTTGGTGGAATGGTTTCTTCTTCTTGTTCCCCAGTAGGCTCTTCAAAAATATCTGGTTGTTTTCCTAATGGGTCCTCTAGATCATAGCCATGGAAGAAGAGGTAAGTTTGGCTATTTTATGGTGTGGGGGTATTTGGCAAAAAAATTCCAAAGTTGTCTCTATTCCTATGAGGCATGAAATAAATTCATTTTTTTCTTTAAGGGTTTTCTCAGAACTACTTACAAAATGGAAAGAAAGAGAAATTGCAACTATCTATTGAACGCAAAATAAAACAAAAGAAGGAATTACATCTATTTACTGAATGTCAAATGGAAAGGAAAGCAGAAATCACATCTACCTTAACACCTCCTCGACAACGATGCCAAAAAGTGATGAGCCCCAATATTGCAGCAAGGATGTTGCAACTCCTAGGGTGACCAAATTTACTTTATCTACCTGGGCTTCATACAAACTTGGAGGTGATAGTGCTATATGCACGACAGATGTAATAGTCTACTCTTGTCACTGCTTAATTGGGGTGATAGACCACTATAGTTTTTCAAACTAGTCTTCTATTGACTAGAAGGAGGTTGACTACTAACAGTGAATGTAAATTTATCCTTAATGCAGACAGTAAATTCTTGCCTATGTTAAGGAAATGAAAGTGCTAAATAGAAATTCCTATGAAAATGACATGAAATCACCTAGCTAGGAATTAACACACATTACTTGCAAAAGGGACCTAATTTAACCTTGCATTCTATCATCTAGTTATCTGGACTAAGTAGGCATGCAAATGATCATAATATTTTTTTCTTTTAACCGGAATGAGTAGTTTTTTTTTTAATATGGCATGCCCATTCACAAACAAAACTGAGATTTTACATAGTGATGTCCATCCTTCTAAGGAAAGGCGATACGTCATTTGGTTTGCATACCCACTATACCAGTGTTCTCTATAGTGCTTACAAAAATTCCCATTCACAGATCTCTTATCACTGTAAATCTACAAAATTGAAGTAACAAAAATTTACATTTACATTGTCATTTGATAACCAAGTAAGAATAGAAAAGACTAAAATTATAAAAGTCCAACTCGGTGGAGACTACTTAGGAATTCTTTTATAGGTCTTGTTCAATGGATTCCTCCTCATTGTTCTTGTTGATCTCTATCATTATGAGTTTTAGCTGCTCAATTTGTTGACGCAGTGCTTCCACTTCATCCTCCAGCTAATAGATTCAGATCCTCTTCTCCAGTTGTCTCTCATGAATTATGAGATTCTCTTGTTTCTAAATGTACATGTTGTGCTGCAAAGCTTCCATGCCTTCTCTAAATTCCAATGCTCCTGCTTGCAAGTGGTGAATCTTGGCCAAATTCTCCTTTCAACCCAATTACTTCTAATACCTTGTTGACTCGATCTTGGCCTCTGACTCCCCCATTAGCTCAACCATGGATTGTCTTCAGCACTCTGACCCCTTGGATCTATCTTTTGGCATCCCAAAATGTTGCAATTGTTTATGTTCCCCCAGAATTTTGGGATGTCCTTGACCCACCAATCCACCTTAAGGGCTAGCCACACTACCCTAAGGATATGTTCCAAGACCCCTTCACAAACCAGAAGA
Source organism: Pinus taeda (assembly GCA_000404065.3). Taxonomy (NCBI): domain Eukaryota; kingdom Viridiplantae; phylum Streptophyta; class Pinopsida; order Pinales; family Pinaceae; genus Pinus; species Pinus taeda. Next base: position 30,742 of record APFE031472536.1, read on the forward strand.
GTAGAAGCCTTCTCACCAGTAGCATACGTAGAGCCCACCGAGATCAACTAGAATTCCAAATTCAATGGAATATCATTACCTTGCCCAGAAATCACATCTTTCCCATCAATTATACTCAGGCCTACTACACCATGATGCTTCTCCAACTTGATAAGATTCAAAGTGACTGAAGTGTCAAAGGCTATCAAATTTCCACCGTCCTCCCTCTTGCAGGTTAGCATCCAAAATTTTCCTGAGGGACTGATCCAAAGACCCTTTGCAGATCAACAAAATAACAATTCCCAACACTACGCTATTCCTCAGACCAACCATAGTCCTTAGACCCACGAACCCCTGTAGCTTCACACTCAAAAGTTCCAACTCACCAGGCTCCCAGGAATTCTTCCTAGTAATCCAGTCCCCACTACAACCACTCAACAACCTCAGCTTCATCCTCAAGGCTTGCGTGGAGGCCACCTAAGCAAGTAGGAGCATTAACCCATGCAAACTTCTCTGATTATTTTTTCTTTTATAATAGTAAAAGTGTTGCAAGATGTTACAGTTCCTATTGAGGAAACTGATGGGGCTATGATCCTGATGATCTACCATTAATTCCTAGCCTTCCACCTTAATTTTCCAACAATTATCCTTGTCCTTCATTCTCCTACTGAGTTTTCTCCCACGACTATTCAGGATCGATCTGTGTTCAGGAAATAATTGTTTCTTCCCTCTTCCCCTTATCCTGCACAGATAACCATGGTGAATGAACTAAAAATGTAATGAGAGATCCCTGTTATTAAAAGAAATGGTAGCTGAGTGCTGATAACATACACGTTATGGGTGAAATCATAGGACACGGTTGCCACAAGGCTTCTGAAATAGCCAGGGAATGCAAGGAGATGCTCTGTAGGGCCCAAGTGGAGGGGGTGAGAGGTGGGAAAGGAAGGGGAATATGATGGAATAGAGAGCAGGTAGAATGGAACAGAAGAGGGGTGTGACCGGGGAAAATAAAGGGGAGTGTTGGAGGGAAGGGATGAGAATGATATATATGGGAGAGGGGGATCAAAGGAAGAGGGAGGGAGAGGGATAAGGGGTAGGGGGGTTGACCTTGAAGTCAACCCAATGAATTTATTATCAAATTCCCTAATTCTAAGGTTTGATATCACCCAAGAAAGGCTTAGATAAGCCTTCACTATCCAGGAATTGTAAGTCATTAACTAAATTATGGGCTACTAGTCGTGCCCATGACATCATTCACCACACTCCTTTCTTCTATCAATTATCAAGTAAGGCTAGCTTGTTTGTTGACTTCTTGATTATTTCCTCTTAGAATATGGAAGAAGGTCACTGAATCGAAGGATGGGATAATCCCTTGGGATCTCTTTACAATTTGGTTTAATATTGTGATTTTTACAGATGAGGCATAGTTCATATGCCATATTATAATCATGGGGTCTCCAAGCACTTGCAGGGCTTTTATTCCTTCCGTTTGTGCCCAGGTGAGGCCTAGAAACAATCTATAGGCTTCATCTTGAGTGTTTCTCTTCCATCCAAGACCCCAAGCATATCTATCTTCAATGATTCCTTTGGGATTAATGAGAATCCCTCCCCGTCCTGTCACCCAAGGGTTACCTTTTGATGCCCCATCGAATTGAAGGGTCCATTTATTTGTGGATCTGACCCAGTCCACCAAAGCTTCTGAGGGCAACCTCAACATCCACTTCTCCCAAGAGGGAGAATTGTTCCCCAAAGCCTGAAAGGATAGGGGAGACACCCATAGAGAAAACCAGATGGGTTCAATCTTATCCAAGGATGGATCTGAATTTGGTTTGTTCAGTTCCAGACAAGTTGAAAGGGAAGTCATGGCTATTACCCCAACCATAGGTTGAGACTTTTTAAATATTTCCTTATTTCTTAATAACCATATTTTCCAATAGACATATTTCAGAAGAGCCAACCATATTTCTTTGAAATTTCTTTTGGCCTGAAGGGAGCACAAACAGGATTTGGACTAAGACCTAAAGAAGATCAAAGGGTCCAAAGGCCAAATTGTTCTACAAAAAAGAGGCCCAAGGACCGTAGCCCAAACTTCTTTAGTCACATGATAGTGGAGAAAGAGGTGGGGGATTGATTCATCCTTAGATTCACATAGCATGGATCTTGAGGGGCCGATCAACACCCTCTTCTAAAGATTTTCCTCTATAAGATTTTTTTTTTATGTGAAAGTAACTAGCAGAAAAAATTTACTTTTGGGATGGCATTCCTTTTCCATATTTTCCCCCAAATAGATTTTTTTGGAGATATTTGGGAGTGAATATCCTTTTTTGACTCTGTAACTGACATTATTCCAACCCCACTTGTCTACCTCTGTCAGAGCTATGGGAGCACATCCCATTAAATTCTTTAAAATATTGCCTCTTTGAATGAGAAGCACCTTTGGGATATTTTCTAGCTTCCAACACTTCCAACCTCCTTGCTATTTCCACTCCATAATCTAGCTTAAAATTTCATCGCCCCTACTGCACAAGAATTTTTTTAGATTCATTAAGGATAGGTTAGAATCAAAGGGTTAGAGCCCCATAATTGAATCAGAGAAAATTTTTGTGGCTCCATTTCCTAGATTTTTCCTTATATCTTTTGTGATAATATCCCTGGAGGATAAGATCAGTCACCAGATGGGAGAGCCCATACCAAAGACCTCCCATCCCCCACGATCAATTTGCTCGGATGGATATTTAGCATTGATCACTTGGGTGCACCTTTGACTCAATGTTGTGATCAAACTCTAGTACATTTTTGTTCACATTACCAAGTTATATATCTCCAAATCCCCAATTCCTAGACCTCCATGCTGTTTTGGAGCTCTGACCATTTTCTAGTTTACTAATTGATATTTATTTATTTCTTGTTTCCCTCCTTCCCGCATAAATTTTCTTATATATTTTCCCATTTGTTGTAGCATGCTCTTGGGGGCTTGAAGGGAAGTAAATAGATATAGAGGGATTGTCAGCATGACTAAATTAATGTTGATTTATCTTCCAACATAATCAAGCCAAATACCACCCCAGTTTAGAATTTTTATTTATCTTGTACTTTTTTCCAAGCCTATGGTGTAGCTCACCTTGAGCAGATTAGGATCCCTAAATAATTGAAATGTTGGGTGTGGAGCCTGATTATCTTTTGTATTCAAAGGTTTCAGCCAGATGTATACCCCAAGAAGAATGCACACCGCTCCACGTGGGGGGGTGCAGGGGGGACTTGTCCCCCTCGCGGGGGTCCTGGGGGGCTAATCCCCCCCAGCTGGGGGGTCCGAGGGCTAGCAGTCCCCTTGTGGGGGTTCAAGGGCAGCGCCCTTGAAGCTAAAAATAGATATAAAATTGCCTTGTAAAAGTCTAGTAATTTCTAGTCAATCTAGGTCATTCATTAGGCAAATGATCTGACGGTAAAAGTTATGTTTAATTTAGGGCTTTTTGCCCTATAAGGCAACCCTCACTATATATGAAGGAATTGTATTGCGTCTATGTATATTTGTATTCTGAGTGAGGAAGAGAGAGGAGATTAAGAGTGAAGAGGGTGTTATAGTGGATTTGTTGTAGGTTGTATCTCTTCAGTTTGTTGGATAATATAATAAAAGAAGGACTGGTTGTTTCTCTGTGGATGTAGCCCAAACTGGGTGAATCATGTATATCTGTGTCTCTCTTGTTTTATCCGTTTTCTGTGTTTATATTTCTGCAATATTTTATGTGTTCCATTGCTCTGTAATATATAATTTTATAACAACTGGTATTAGAGCCAAAAGTCTATTTGGCTAATAAACTCGCAAGAGAGAAGGGTTCCTGGTTCGAGTGGGAGCAATGGCGGAAGATGGTAGGTTTAGGGTCAAAAAATTCAACGGTCAAAACTACTAGTTGTGGAAGATGCAGATGGAAGATTATCTGTATCAGAGAGATATGTACCTACCATTGAGCGGAAGGACAAAGAAGTCGACGATTGTGGTAAACACAGAATGGGATATTCTTGATAGAAAGGCACTTGTAACAATACAGTTGTGCCTAGCAAGGTCGGTAGCGTTTAATATTTCAAAGGAAATGACAACAAAGGGTTTAATTTCGGCATTGGCCAAACTATATGAAAAACCCTCGATCTCAAATAAGGTATTTATTATGAAGCGTTTATTTAGTATGAAGATGTCAGAAGGTGGATCTGTTGCAGACCATTTAAACGATTTTAATACAGTTACAAGTCAGTTAAGTTCTATAGGGGTAAATTTTGATGATGAAGTTAGGGCTCTGTTATTTCTGTGCTCATTTCCAGAAAGTTGGAATGGTTTAGTTATGTCCATTAGTCACTTTGTCTCTAGATCTAGTACTTTAAAGTTTGATGATGTTGTCAGTGCAATCCTTAGCGAGGAAATGCAATGGAAAAGCTCCGGTGAGACATCTGGTAATGTTTTGACTATAGAGACTAGGGGAAGAAAAATGGAAAGAGGAAAGAGCCCACGATATCACAGTAAGTCAAGAAAAGGTAGATCCATGTCCAGATCGGGGATAGTGTGCTAGAAATGAGAGAAGAGAGAACACCTAAAGAAAGATTGCAAGTCTCGGAAGGGAAAAAGGAGACGCGCAACAAGAAACTAATCATGAAGCAAATGTAACAGGTGATGTGTTGTAATATGCTTTGTTTCTTTCATTAGAAAATATTGTTGAATCCTATGTGGTAGATTTAGGGGCCTCATTCCATGCCACACCTGATAGGAAACATTTTCATGATTATGTTCAAGGAGATTTTGGACAAGTTCGATTGGGTGATGATAAACCCTGTAAAATTGTTGGAATGGGTATACAATTTTCATAAACAACAAAATGGAATCAGTGGCTATTGAAGGAGGTAAGGCCATGTTCCAGATCCTGCAGAAAATCTAATTTCAACAGGGCCAGTTGGAAGGTGAAGGTTGCGTAAACTATTTTCACAGATAAAACATAGAAGGTCACTAAGGATCCCTAGTAATAGCGAAAGGAGGAAGGTTGGTACAGTATATTATGCAATGGTAATTCTAATTCTAATTAATAGCTTTAACCTCTATAGGAGAAATATGAAATTGGGCATCATAGGCTTGGCACATGAGTGAGAAGGGGATGCAGATTCTTCACTAAAGAAATTTGTTGCCAGGTTTGAAGCATGTTGATTTAAAATTCGTGAGAATTGTGTTTTGGAAATAGAAGAGGTCAGATTCCTTAGAGTTGGGAAAGAAAAGAAGAGTAGAAAATTAGAGCTTTGCATATAGAGTATGGGGACTGCTCAAATATCATCTCTTGGTGGCTCTCATTATTTGTTACTTTTATTGATGAGCAACCAGAAAAACATGGATTATTGTATTTGAAATAATCTGAGTATTGATACTTTCAAGAAATGGAAAGCTTTGGTTGAAAATGAGACAGGAAAAAGGTTGAAGTGTCTCAAATCAGACAATGGAGGTGAATATTGTAGCAAAGAGTTTGATAGGTACTGTTCAGAAAATGGAATTTGCAGAGAGAAGATAGTTCCAGGAACACCACAAGAAAATGGTGTGTCAAAAAGGATTAACAAGACAATCATGGAGCATGCAAGGTGCATGAGGTTGCATGTAGGATTGCCTTTACAATTTTGGTCAGATGTTGTAGATACTGTTATTTATCTAATAAACAGAGGGCCTTCAAGTTCCTTGGATGGTGGTATTCTAGAGGAGGCATGGATAGGTAAAAAGGTAAACTACTCATTTTGAAATACTTTTGGTTGTGAAGCTTTTGTCCACATTAACAAAGAAAACAGAACAAAGCTTGAGGCAAAATCAAAGAAATGTACCCTTATTGGATATGGTGTTAATGATTTTGGTTATCGCTTATATGATTATGAAAATCACAAAATCATTAGGATCAAAGATGTAATATTCAATGAAAAGGTTTTGTATAAGGATCAGCTACAAGAAAAGAAATAGGAAAAAGAAAACAGAGAATACACAATGCTTGACGATATCACAAAAAAAAGCGATGGTGCCTCAAAATCATAATAATCAATAGCCAGAACAACAAGCACGTCAAACACCTAAAAGTGGTGTTAGAAGATCTACCAGGATAAGTAGACCCCCTGAATGATACTCTCCTTCATTATATTATGTATTGTTGACCGATTCTAGTGAACCAGAATGTTATGAAGAATTAGTGCAGGTAGAAACCAGGAAGAAGTGGGAGCAAGCCCTGAAAGAAGAGATGGACTCTTTAGCACATAACTAGACTTGGGACTTAGTCAGGTTTCCTGTAGGTAAAACAACATTGCAGAATAAATGGGTTTACAAGTTGAAGGAAGAAGATGGAGGTAGAAAAAGGTATAAAGCTAGACTTGTGGTGAAAGGGTTTGCATAGAAAAAGGGTATAGACTTTGATGAGATATTTTATCCTGTTGTAAAAATGACTTCAATGAGAACTATTCTATGTCTTGTAGTAGCTTAAGATTTTCATCTTGAGCAGTTAGATGTAAATACAACCTTTCTCCATGGGGATTTGGAGTAAGAGATATATATGCAGTAGCCATAAGGATATGAGGTAAAAGGGAAGGAGAAACTAGTGTGCAGGTTGAGGAAGAACTTAAATGGATTAAAACAGGCTCCAAGGTAGTGGTATCTAAAATTTGACAAGCTTATGTCTGAACAAGGTTATACTAGGTGTCACTCTGATCATTGTGTTTATCTCAAAAGGCGAAATGATGGTAGCTATATTATATTGTTATTGTATGTAGATGACAAGCTTGTTGTAGGTTCTAACATGCAGGAGATAAATGTGCTCAAAAGCAAATTGGCAAACTCATTTGCAATGAAGGATTTGGGTGCTGCAAAACAAATCCTTGGTATGAGAATAACTAGAGACAGGAAGAATCGCAAATTAACATTGTCTCAAAGTGAGTACATAGAAAAGGTGTTGAAAAGGTTTAATATGCAGAATGAAAAACTAGTTAGTATACCTTTGGCTAGCCATTTCAAATTAAGTAAGGAGGCATGTCCCAAGACTCAGGAAGAAATGGCTTATATGTCTAAATTTCCATATGCATCAACTGTTGGAAACTTAATGTATGCAATGGTCTGCATAAGGCCTAATATTGCACATGCAGTGGGAGTTGTAAGCAGGTACATGAACAATCCAGGAAAAAAACATTGGATGGAAGTGAAGTAGATTCTCAGGTATTTGAGAGGTACCACAAATCAAGCATTATGCTTTGGTGGTTCAAACATTGCTCTCCAGGGATATGTTGATGTAGATATGGCAGGTGACAGAGATAACATGAGGAGCACTACAGGATATGTATTTACTGTAGGTGGAACAACCGTTAGTTGGGTTTCAAAAATCGAAAGTGTTGTTGCACTATCAGCAACAGAAGCAGAGTATGTTGCTGCTACAGAGGCTAGTAAAGAAATGATTTGGTTACAAAGGTTTCTGGATGAATTAGGTAAGAAGCAGGAGTTGGGTAGGTTATACAGTGATAGCCAGAGTGCCATACATCTTGCAAAGAACTCTGTGTTTCATTCCAAGACTAAACATATACAACTCAAGTACCATTTCATATGGTCAGCATTGGAAGATGGATAATTGAAGTTGGAAAAGATACACACTACCCAAAATTCTGCAAATATGCTAACAAAAGTTGTAACCAGGGAGAAACTGAGAATCTGTTCAGTTTCAATTGATCTTCAAGTATGATCAAGAAGATGAGAAACAACCAGGTCCAAAGTGGAGTAATTGTCTAGCAAATGAAGCAGCGGTCGAGTTGCTATAATCAATCTCCAAGTGGGAGATTGTTGGGTGTGGAGCCTGATTATCTTCTATATTCAAAGGTTTCAGTCAGATGTATACCCCAGGAAGATTGTACACCCCTCTATGTAGGGGGGTGCGGGAGGGACTTGTCCCCCCCATGGGGGTCTAGGGGGGATAATCCCCCCTGGCTGGGGGGGGGGTTGGGGGCCAGCGGCCCCTTGGTGGGGGTTCAGGGGTAGTGCCCCTGAAGCTAAAAATAGATGTAAAATTGCCTTTTAAAAGTCTAGTAATTTCTATTCAATCTGGGCCATTCATTAGGCGGATGATCTGACAATAGAAGTATGTTTAATTTAGGGTTTTTTGCCACACAAGGCAACCCTTCACTATATATGAGGGAATTCTATTGCGTCTATGTATATCTGTATTCTGAGTGAGGAAGAGAGAGGAGATTGAGAGTGAAGAGGGTGTTACAGTGGATTTGTTGTGGGTTGTATCTCTTCAGTTTGAATGGATAATATAATCAAAGAAGGACTAGTTGTTTCTCCATGGATGTAGCCCAAACTGGATGAACCACGTATATTTGTGTCTCTCTTGTTTTATGCGTTTATATTTCTGCAATATTTTATGTGTTCCATTGCTCTGTAATATATAATTTTCTAACATGAAATTTGTCCACTCCCGGATTGCTTTGAACCCCACAATTTTCGACTCAGGGCATCCACCATGATCATGTATAAAAAGGGAGAGAGGGGGCACCCTTGCCAAAGGTCCCACGAGGCTTTGAAGAATCCAACCTCTCTTCCATTTACCAATGGAGCAATCCAAGGGGAAGAAATACAAAGATTTATCCATCTGATGAAGGTCTCATCCAACCCCATTTTAATAAGATATTTTAACAAGAATCCATGCCTAACCAGGTCAAAGGCATTTTCCATGTCCAAATTTATAATCGTACCTTGATCCCACCTACGCCAGCTTGAATCCAAAGTTTCCTGGATCAAGATTATATTATCGAAGATTTGCTAACCTAGAACAAATCCCCTCTAGTTTTTAGAGATTAGAGAGGGAAATATGTTGAGATTGCAACAAGATGATGGAGCTTAGTGAAAAGAGTTGCCTTCACTAAGTGGGCCCGCAGGCTATTTTTGGTGCAAGTCTATTTTTAGACTATGTCTATTTTTAGACATATGGATCATGTCTATGGATTGCAGGTTGTTGTTTATGGATGATTGATCAAGTTGGAAAATAGATGGACTTCTATTTTTGATGAAAGTGTGAGTGATCACAGTGTGAGTGATCAAGTCTATTTTTAGACTGGCTGTCAAAAAATAGAAAAGTCAAATATTATTATCTCACAATAATATTTGGACTATAAACTTAATCTTATTCTCTTGGAGCACTTCAGTTTGAGCTACAGAGGTGGCACATGCAGCTGTCAAAAGGAAATACGCTTTTCTTATGAGTCAGTTGAGTTGTTGCATGCATGACTTCAGTTAGAAATCAATCAGTTGAGTTTGGTGGAGTTGATTGGGGAGTTGATGGAGTTGTGTTCAGTTTAGCTTTGTTAAACTGGTTGTATTTAGTCTAACTGGAAAACAGACTAGAGATGAGTTGGGTGAATTAGTTATTAATTAATTCACAAGTTATTAACTCATAATACAACTAATGAATACATCAGTTAACTCAGTTGCATGTCAGTGCATGTTCAGTTCAGCAGGGACAGGTGTTAGAGAATCAGATTGCTATCAGTTGTGACTATAGTTGTGCACCAGATCTTGCACAATCAAGGGATTGAGTATGCCAATGAGTTTGCCCACGTATTTGCCCACATTTTTAGCTTATGCTCACGTCCACAAAGCGTGAGTGACTATTTTGCAGGTGCAAAACGAGTTTGGTGAGCCATTCTCATCAGTTCTTGAGCAGGTATTGAGCAGTGGAGGCAGGCAAGCAGTGGAAGAGATTTGGAGATCAGATCTGAGCTGTATTGTGTGACAGAGGTGGAGATACTTGTGAGAAGTATTATGCTGTGTAATGTTACATGACTCAATCATTAATATACAGATAGTTGGGGTTTTTAGCGAGATGCTTTCCCCGGGATACATACTGTGTTAATGTGTGAATGCTCTTGGATGTTTTATTGTTATTGATGCTGCTATATTGATGATCAACGTAGAGGAGCTTATGTATTGTGTATGTTTTCCGCAATAGTACATGATCAGGATAATCTCCATTAAATATGTCTTAAATTATTCAAAATTTCTACATGGTATCAGAGCTGTTGATCATCTGATCTACTATTCAGGAAGTGTTTACATTATATTTCTTCAGGCAGAGTCTGTAATCGGGCCAGGTAGCCTCTGGATTCATCCTTCTTTTGGAAGGTGAGATATCTGGTGAATTCCCATACAGTCGATCTCTGTACAAGAAATATTGTGTTCTCACGAATCTTAGATCCGAGGCGGTTGAGTTGGTTGCTGGTGGAATTCGAATTTGCAGCAGTGTTTTCTTGGTGACAATGCAACAATGTCTTTCAACGGATTGCGATTGGAGTATGCTCTTGAGGGCAGCTCAAACTATATTGCATGGAAGGACAGGATGGAGGCAGTATTGGATGATAACGGGCTGAAGGAGTTCATAGATACGGATATCCCAAAGCCTACTGATGCTATTCAAGCTGATGCTTGGCAAAAGAAGATCGCAAAATGTCGAAGGATTCTGTTGGAGGGCGTGAAGGATCACATTGTGTCCAGCCTCCATGGAAAGGCTACTCCATATTTGATGTGAAAATCATTAACAGAATTATTCCAAAGCAAGAGCGATCAGAGGAAGCTGGCGCTCAAAGGTAAACTCAGAAACATCAAATGCGAGAAGGGTGACAGTATTCCCAAGTATTTCACGAAGTTCACTCAGTGTCGAGATGAACTGGGAAGTGTGGGGGTTGCTGTCGATGATGAGGAATTGGTGAGCTTGGCTCTCCTTGGTCTTCCGAAGAGTTGGCATTCCTATCAGGACTCTCAATGGTCAGGAGAAGTTGCCAGTATGGGAAAGACTATGGTCAGATCTTGTGCAGGAGGAGATCAGGCGGAGTACCAGGGACGGATCTTCGTCAAAGGGAGCTGATGAAGAGAATTATGCTTTGGCTGCCAAAGCAAAGAAAGGGAAGAGCAAGAAAGCTTCTCAGTCTGGTGCGAAAGGCAAGAAGCAGGATATGTCCAAGGTGAAGTGTTTTCACTGTCACCAGCACGGACACTATGCCAAAAATTGTCCGCAGAAGAAGAAGAACAAGCAAGCTGCTGGATCTGCAGGGGGAGAGGCCTTAGCTTCTCAGTTTGAGCTTGATTTTTCATTGATCGCATGCTTGGTTTCAAGTGTGATTGGATTAGTGTGGTTCTTGGACAGTGGTGCATCTTTTCACATGACGGGAGATAGAGATTTGTTCTCTGATCTGGAGAACAAAGATCTTGGAGTGAACATCGAGATGGGCGATGATGGTAGATACAGTGTGACCGGTATCGGTACCATTTCCTTTG
>APFE031472536.1:42395-82281 GCA_000404065.3 Pinus taeda
AAATTTCAGGAGGAGAAAGCCATGAAGTGTTCGCTTGAGAGGGAGCTACCCTTGCATGCAGATGAGGAGCTATTAGTTCCTAAGGATGAGCTTCGTGGATCAGCCACAGGACGAGGGTCATGGAGTGGAAGAGACCACTCATGCAGCGCCAACCATCAAAGGGCGAAAGCGCTTGACAGAAGCTGAGCGACTGGCTCAAGATGCAGAGAAAGTTGTAGGACCACCTACAACCCAACGGAGGCAAAGACAGTCACCTGATTGATACACTGGATACATGGCTCTTATGAGCAAGTGTGTTGTGACTGAGCCATCCTCTTTCGAGGAAGCTGTGGAGGATCCCGCATGGGTAGAAGCCATGGTGGAAGAGTATGATTCTATTGTCAGAAACAGTGCATGGGAGATTGTTCCTAGACCGGAAGGGAAATCAGTGGTGGGTTCGAGATGGATCTACAAAGTTAAGCAGGCAGCTGACGGGAGTGTGGAGAAGTACAAGGCAAGATTTGTTGCCCGAGGCTTTTCACAGATTGAGGGGATCGATTATGAGGAGACCTTTACACCTGTCGCAAGGTATTCTTCCATACGGACGATTCTTGCTCTCTCAGCGCAGATGGGATGGCACATTCATCAGATGGATGTGAAGACTGCGTTCCTCAACGGAGTCATTGAGGAGGAGGTGTACATTGAGCAACCCGAAGGCTTTGAAGTCTTCAACAGTGAGTCGCATGTGTGCAGGCTCAAGAGAGCGCTGTATGGGTTGAAGCAAGCACCACGTGCTTGGTACACACAAATAGACAACTATTTCACAGGACTTGGATTCTCCAAGAGCGAGGCAGATCCTACCCTATACCAGATTGTGGTGGAGGGTAAGTTGCTTATCATTGTACTGTATGTTGATGATTTGATTCTAACGGGTGATGAGCTGTTGATACTGTCATGCAAGAAGGATCTTGCTACAGAGTTTGAGATGAAGGACTTGGGCCTCCTTCACTATTTCCTAGGATTGGAAATATGGCAGCGCAGTGGTGGACTATTTATTTCACAGGGCAAGTATGCTCAGGAGATACTGGAGAAGTTCAACATGCATGGCTGCAAGCCTGTTGATACTCCTCTTCCTGGAGGTCGGAGGAAGGAGGATGCCACTTCGGGAGAAGAAGTGGATGCCACTGTTTGTCGATAGTTGGTGGGGTCGCTGATGTATTTGGTCAATACACGACCTGCTTTCACAAGCTATGGTTAAGCCTACCAAGCTCTTCTAGAAGGCGGGCAAGCATGTATTGCGCTACTTGAGAGGCACATCGAGATATGTTTTGTGGTACAGATAGGAGGATGAGGTGAAGCTATGTGGCTTCACGGATGCAGATTGGGTAGGGAGCCCAACGGACAGAAAGAGCACATCAGGAGGGGTCTTCAGTATTGGATTGACAGCAATTTCTTGGTACAGCAGGAAACAGAGATCCGTGGCACTCAGTTCAGCGGAGGCCGAGTATATGGCAGCAAGTTTGGCTGCATGCGAGGCTATATGGATGAGGAAGATCCTAGTTAGTTTGTTCGGTTCTCATTTGGATCCTACTGTGATTTACTGTGATAACCAGAGTTGCATTAAACTCTCGGCTAATCCTGTATTTCATGATAGATCTAAACATATTGAGATCAGGTACCATCATATCAGAGATTGTGTGCAGCGGAGGATCATGTTACTTTCGTACATTCCAACGGAGGATCAGGATGCTGATATTCTGACGAAGGCTCTCACCAGGAGCAAATTCGAGTACCACCGAGGCAGGATAGGGGTTTCTGATAATCCATATCTTGTCGAGAAGGAGTGTTGAGATTGCAACAAGATGATGGAGCTTAGTGAAAAGAGTCGCCTTCACTAAGTGGGCCCGCAGGCTATTTTTGGCGCAAGTCTATTTTTAGACTTTGTCTATTTTTAGACATATGGATCATGTCTATGGATTGCAGGTAGCTGTTTATGGATGATTGATCAAGTTGGAAAAAATAGATGGACTTCTATTTTTAGATCACAGCGGAGTGACTGCTAAGTCTAAATATAGAACAGTCAAATATTATTAGCTCATAATAATATTTAGACTATAAACTTTGTCTTATTCTCTTGGAGCACTTCAGTTTGAGCTACAGAGGTGGCACATACAGCTGTCAGAAGGAAATACGCTTTTCTTATGAGTCAGTTGAGTTGTTTGCATGCATGACTTCAGTTAGAACTCAAGTGAGTTGAGTTTAGTGGACTGGAGGTGCAGTTGATGGAGTTGTGTTCAGTTTAGCTTGGTTAAACTGGTTGTATTTAGTCTAACTGCAAATAGACTAGAGATGAGTTGGGTGAATTAGTTATTAATTAATTCACAAGTTATTAACTCATAATACAACTAATGAATACATCAGTTAACTCAGTTGCATGTCAGTGCATGTTCAGTTCAACAGGGACAGGTGGTAGAGAATCAGATTGCTATCAGTTGTGACTATAGTCGTGCACCAGATCTTGCACAATCAAGGGATTGAGTATGCCAATGAGTTTGCCCACGTATTTGCCCACATTTTAGCTTATTCTCACGTCCACAAAGCGTGAGTGACTTTTTTGCAGGTGCAAAACGAGTTTGGTGAGCCATTCTCATCAGTTCTTGAGTAGGTATTGAGCAGTGGAGGCAGGCAAGCAGTGGAAGAGATTTGGAGATCAGATCCGAGCTGTATTGTGTGTAACAGAGGTGGAGATACTTGTGAGAAGTATTATGCTGTGTAATGTTACATGACTCAATCATTAATATACAGATAGTTGGGGTTTTTAGCGAGATGCTTTCCCCGGGATACATATTGTGTTAATGTGTGAATGCTCTTGATGTTTTATTGTTATTGATGCTACTATATTAATGATCAACGTAGAGGAGCTTATGTATTTTGTATGTTTTCTGCAATAGTACATGATCAGGATAACCTCCATTGAATATGTGTTAAATTATTCAAAATTTCTACAAAATAAAGGCTTAAGGTGATAGGCCAGAAGCTCTGAGAAGATTTTGTAGGAGACATTGCAAAGGGAAATAGGGAAGAATCTAGAGAATGAGGAGGGGTTCGATTCTTCAGGGATTAAAGCTAGGAAACAAAAGTTTATTCCTCCCCCCATCGCAAATAGTTTGAATGAGTAACCCACTATTTTGCAAAGGTCTCTCTTTATAACATCCGAGAAGGAATGATAGAAGCTTACAGTGAATCCATCTGGGCCCACCGCTTTATCTAGGGGGAAGGTGTAAATTACTTTTCAAATTTCCTCCAACGTCGGGGAGGAATTTAGAGACTGATTCCACTCCTCCATCACCATTTGAGGGATGCTCTCAAGAAAGTAGTCTTCGTTGAAAAGATCCCGAGTATCATCCTTCGCATACAAATTTTCAAAATTTTCCACTACTGCTCTTTTGATTTCCTCAACTTATTGATGGTCTCTCCCCATGAGTTATATTATTTTTTATTCCTTGAACTTCACTTATTTGTGGAAGAATTTAGTGTTCCTATCCCCTACCTTAAGCTAGTTATTTATGGATTTTAGTCTCCAATATTACTCTTCCTTTATTAAGTTTGTGTGGAGAGACTTAAAAGTTTCTACTTCCTTACGGAGGTCTGATTCTTGTATCAGAATTGTTTCCATTCTCCTTTGGATTGAAGAAAGTTTCCCTTCCATGTCTTTTATGTTGTTTTGTCTTTCAAACTGATGCTTCTTTAGCCAATTTTTGATGTTGCCTTTCAATGCGAATATTAGACTCCCAGATGGTGATTAGGATTCCATCAATCCAACCATCCCAGGAGAGGGAGACCATTTCTAGGAAATTGGGGGATCCAACAAAAGAGGAGAGAATCAAAAGGGGATAGGGCCCGAATCCAAGGGTCGAGAGATCAATAGGTTGATTAGGAGGTGGTCCGAACCTGACCATGACAAGATGGAGGATTTGAGGTTGTAATTCATGGTTAGGGGTTGTCAACAGCAAGGAAGCAGTCTAGTTGGGTCGCCATGTGATTTACCCCACCGCCCACCCCCCCCCCCCACCCACACTCTTTCGTTAGTCCAAGTATACATAAATTTTTATGTTTGACATCGAAAAGGTTTACGTTTAGAATGAGGTCCTCCATGTATTCTTGTTGGGCATCCCAGATAATAGACCCCCTCTTTTTTTGTGGCTTCCCATTGTTGTGTTGAAATCTCCCCCAAAAATTTAGTTATGCCTGAACTCAATGTCTTTTAGTTCCATTAGGGAACTTCGACATTCTTGTTTTTCCTTAAGATGTGTGGGCATGTATACATTGACCACTGTGAAGGGATGTTGTTTCCATTTTATTTTAAAAATAGTTGCCATCCAATGAATTATTTTTAAGGTACTTACCAGTTGTAGCTTCGATGGATTCCATAATGTACAGAGGCCTCCTGATTCTGCTCTTAAACTCACTAATTCTAACTTGCTAGTATTACAAAATTTGTTTTTAATAGCGTTGACAGACTCCTCATCTAGCTTGGCTTACTGGAGCAGGATAACATCTGGACTTTCTGTATTGATTAGGGATTTCACTTCTATAATTCCTTTTTTAGACCCCAGACCCCTACAATTCCAAGATATAATATTCATTAATCACCTTTTAAAGTTCCCTGCTCCCTTTCTAGGGCCTGTATTGTTTCCCTTTTTTCCTCCTCATCCTTTTTTACCCGCACTTTCTAACTGACAAGGAATAGTGTGCTGGGCTCCCAAATCTTTGTCTTTTTCTATTTTTCCTTTTGTGACTTCCTTGTGTGTTTTTCTTCTTGCTTTCTTCCCTTTTCTGACAAGATACTTCAAGCATGGCCCCCCAGGTTTGTCATCAATAGAGCTTATCTATGTTAAAGGTCTCTGGCCTTCCATAGATGTCAGGAACCCTTCCACATCTTCATCCTCCTTTGATGATTCTTCAGAACTGTTGTCAATGTCAGGGCTAGAGCTTTCCTCCTTGTGACTGGATGTGGGAGGCCAAAGGGGAGTAGGATGAGGGGTTGGGTCCTCTTTAGGTGAGGAGAATGGGAGGGTAGTATTGAACCTTCAACAACATCTTCTGAATCTAGGATCCCAAAATGATTATGTGACCCCGACCCAAGTCTGCCCCCTGCAGGCTTGCTTGGGGGGGGGCATACTCCACTTCCTTTGAGATTAGAACCATACCAAGGCCATCAACCTAGGTAGAATATTTCGAAGACTTACGCCTCTTGACCTATTGCCACTTCTCTTTAGGACTCCAAGTTGATTCTCCACATGGACCCAACCTTTCAGAAAACCTTTTGAAAAGTTCACATATTCATGGAACAACTTACACTTGAAGGACAACTGGTCATAGTCTACTTCCTGAACATGCATCCAACTATGCATGAAAATACTGACAACCGCTGAGAGGCCCTTCTGTAAATCAACCTCCACACAAATCCTTCCATAGGAGAAGAGAAAATCGTTTGGTTCAAAGTTGTAACGACCCATCTATAAATACAAAGAACGCAAGCATAATAGAAGGTATACGGTACATGCATATGATAGCTACATATGCATGTGTCACGTACGATACACTAGTATTTTATACTAAATTGATTATAAGTGCTAAATACCATAACACTTATTGGAATAGAAGTTCTACTCATTCATCAATATTGTGTAATGCATGGTTAGATCTTAAAAGAGAACTATACATATTATATGTTCCAGATTATTGATAAAATTATATTAATAATTAATATAATAAATGTTAAACATTAATATAAGTAATTAATTAAAAGGGGATCCAAGTATAAAGTTAATAATGTTATATATTTAAAACAAATATATATAAAACAATGTGATATATTTTAAATGTTATAAAGTTATAATGATACATATATAATGTTTTAAACGTTATAATGTTTTAAATGATACATGTATACACCATGTATTGGTCATATGAAAAAGAATAATTAATAAAACCATATGGTTTAAAACATAAAGGGATTCATTCATGACATGGGAGAAGAGTAGGAGGGGATACGTGGGCGTAGGCCTGTCATCAATAGGGTAAGCGGTGGCTGCAGACGGAAGGGCGGCCATCGCCAAGCCAGAGCATAGAAACCACGGGACATGGAATTCGGGGGGACACAAAAAAAAACCAGAAGGAAGAATTCGGAAGCGAAGGGAATCATCCATTGGAAGAGCTTGAGAGTTCTGAGGTTCTGGGCACGGGGGAACAATCAACTTCTATAAAGAAGCTTATTGGATTGAGCAGCCAGGCTCTGCTCAGTCTGGCTAGGTGGATTCGGTCTCTCGGTAACTGGAGCAATGTAGCCAGAGGCATCTTCAACTGTAGGAGTACAGGTAGGTACCTCAACAGTCTTGTTAATTGATTTTGTCTGGTTTCTATTGAAAACATTACAGGTTCATGCTTTAAATCCCTTACTGTTTTCTGTACATATGTATTCTCGGTTCTTACAAAAGTAATCTACTTCCTAAACATGCATCCAACTATGCATGAAAAATATTGACAACTGCCGAGAGGCTCTTCTCTAGATAGACCTCCACACAAATCCTTCCATAGGAGAAGAGACCATAATTTGGTTCAAAGTAGTCAATATACCATCCTAGGGAGATTCCTGTGAGCCTGAAGGTCACATCGTTCCAGCAGTGAAGGGGATGGTAATGCATCTTCACCCATAATGGGACCTATGAAGGGACATCACAAGTCGTGTTGAAACTGGGACTCCAGCGGTCCAAGTAGAGCCCTTGCATCCCCATAAAATAAGGACCACTCCTAAAGACTAAGTCACGGTGCAAACGATTCTAAATAAAAGGTATAGAAACCTTTGCCATATAAGGAGGAGATGATTAATACTTTAATGAGAGGGGTCCAGTTCTTCGCAACCCAGGCCTTGACCATCTGAGGGGAAGGCTAGAGGCCCATGAACTGGTCAATAAGGCCACTAACCATAAGTGCAAGGCCTGAGAGAGGGTATGCGGGACACTTAGTTCAATCTTTTGGATCTCAACTTTCTTCACAAACTAGGAGACCCCTTGCTTGTAGAACTTCAGAGAGGAGGCTACTAGAGAGTTGAAGGAAACAATCTCTACCAAGAGTGATGCACCCTGGGTTAGTGGAGACATTACACTTCCAACCCCAACACTAGCAGGGGGATCGACTGAAGAGTCCGAGACAATAGTAGTTATGGATAAAGAACACCCAACAGCTAAGTCCAGAAGAAGAGGTTAGCACCAGGCCGACCCACGCAACCAATGTGTTGAATAGAGAAGAGCACCAGAAAAATGTAGAATTCCAAAGAAGGGAAAATCTTGAATCAAGAAGCCTCAACCCACGGGGGTCAACTTGCAATGGCAGGAAGGGCCCAGCCCATGCAGAGGGGTCGATGACCCGCAATGGGGACCCAAAACCAACACTAACACTAGGCCATTACACCAAGAGAAGAGGCACCATCGTGGTAGAGGTTATTACCTTAAATGATCCTAATAATGTTAAGGCTGATGTATTTATGCATTAGCTAAATATTGCAGAAAAGAGTCTTTTGGTTTTTTAATTTAGAAATGTAAATGTTAAACTAATAAAGCTGATCTTTTGCAGGGGAGAAAGGTATGGGAAAACTAGTCAAAAATGGCATTGATGGGTATGGAGGTCAAGTTTAAGGCCTACCCTAGGCTTTGATCATTATTTTGCCCAAAACAGTCTAAAACAAGTTGCTACAGGGTTTCCTGTAGTTGCTACAGGCTTTCCTATAGTTACAACATGATGTCTTTGTTTACTACCGGAAAATTTGTTGAAAGATATAGGAAGGTAGGGAAGGTTAAGGGAAGTGCTAGGAAGGTGTATGTTGGTGGAATAAGGTATGGGGAAGGTGCACACTACCTAAGGATCAACCCAACTTTTCGAGATGGTTGGATTTTCTCAAGGTGGCTTTCGGTGGTGGCTACAAACAAAAATCTGAATTGATGGTTGGTAGGGTTTGGCGATAGGTGGAGAAGACTTAAATGAGGCTGGTGGAATGATTTCTCCCTGGAGATCAACAACTCCTACAACAACACATATTCATTTCTTCATTTATGCACAACCTGATGTAAATGTGGAAAAGATTAGTTGAATTTGAGAAACTGATTTATTGATGGCTAGTGGATAAAATCTATGGAATGGAATGCTTTCTAATCTATATAAAAATTAAGAAACCAAAAGGACAATTGTAAGTGCTTCTAAGAAATCATGAACATTGACCTACTCAACAAGAAACCCTACGTTATGTAATAACCAAAAGATAACTCTGTTTTTGGGGTTGTGAGAGTGGGGCCCTCAAACCATGATCCCATGAGGGAGATGAGGATGAGGCTACTTCCATAAGATTTTTTGAAGTCTTTTCTTTCCCTACTATAACACTGATCTACTTCTCCAACTAATGGAAGTAAAACTAACCAATCATTCAAAGACCTGCAAATTAAACAAAAATAAAATAAAATTCAGCAGTTAATCTATGATTCTAATCTAAGGATACATGTACAAAAATAATATGAACCTCCACTACTAGGGTTGGGCCCTAACCCAAGAGCTTCAGCCCTCTAAATAAAATCAGTGCTGGATCAAAGAAACCCTTTTCATTATCACCAAAATGTCAAAAATAACATGCAAATAACAGTCGTAATATCTTAATCTTGAAATTTCCTCTTGGCTACAATAAAAATTTGAATCCTAATGAGGCCCTAGGCCTTCTTATTTATACAACTAAAGCTACCAAAAACTTCCTTAAAATTAGGGAGGCTTGGCTCCAAAACTTGAGATTAACTTGTCTTCAACTATCACTAGCTTGGTTGTCAATGAACTCAGAGGGCTTGACTGCTTGTAACTCTGAGATGATGAGATTTGGTGGAGGAATCTCTGAGTGATTGAGGAGTTAAGGAGGGAACCCAATCTCCTAAAATGCCTCTTGCTTGTCTTCTTTGAGTTCCTACACTTAAATTAGCCAAAAATTGCTTCAAAATCTAAAATAAATGCATATTAGGCCACATGACATAACATCTCACCTTTACCCTCCTCACTAAGAAAAATATAATAAAATATGTAACGAAATGTGAGAAAAGTTGATTTTAATAAAATGAAGAGTGGCATTAAGGCCCGTATAATTTACCTATTGATGAGCCTCATCACCACTCCTTTTGGGGAGTGAAGTGAAAGGATGCACCTGAGTCAATCAACCATGCCTCATGGTATACATGTGTCCTTGAAGAAGAAGCTAAGTACATATCCCCACCTCCATCTGAGGTGTTTTTCACCTTTGTAGAAGGAGCATCATCAAATCCCTTTATTTTCTCAGGATCTTTAGATCTATAATCCTTTTTGAAGTGCCCTTCCTTTCCACATTTCCAACACACCTTTACAAGTTTTCCTGGAGATTTGTATCTCCCTCTACATTTAGATCTCCCACTCAAAGATTTATTTTTGTTTATGTTTTGGGACAATCCTCATACATAAAAGGCATCACCATTCTTGCTCTCCATATTTTTCCATCTCATCTCCTTCGACAACAAGGATGAGACTATTTCATCAAACTGCAAGGCAGTCGCATTGTTGTCTATTACAACAACCAGACTATCCCACGAATATGGTAGAGAACACAACAAACTGATGCACTTATCTTCAACTAAAATTTTTATATCAACATATAACAATTGGCTTACCACAATATTAAAGGCGTTCAGATGCTCTATCACCGAGACTCCATCCTTCATCCTCAGGTTATACAACTTTTTCCATAGGAACAATTTATTCTCCAAGGACTTAGATTGGTTCAAAGTCCCTAATGTGTCCTATAAAGCCTTCATCGAAGATTACCCTGATACATTCAACAAAACTGAATATGAGATACACAATCGTATTGTTATCTTTTTCTCCCGATCTAACTTCACCCAACCTTCAAATAACATTGTCATTGGTTTAATACCCAGATCTATCGCGATCCATTGATCTTTATCCACCAATAGATCCTCCATCTTGAGTTTCCACAACACAAAATTCTAAACATTAAATTTCTCGATCTCTATCTTTCCACTACTCATCTACTTCTTTCACCACAAGAATTGATACCATAGATCTCCCACTGAATAGGGTCTACCATAGGCTCGAGCAAAACCCCTCAGTAACAAAGGCATCCCCTTGAAGCTAAAAAAACTTTGATGCCAAATGTAGGTTTTAACTCCATACATAAATCACTTGCATACAAATTCTAAAACTAGAAAATAAACAATGGCAAGAGCATAAAACAAATATCCATAGATATTTTCCCCTACATACCAGATTAATTTTTCACTATATTCCTTTCAATGTTACAATACATATATAGACATGTCGAAGCATCCATAAACACCAATCCATTAAACCTGGATTAGAACATAACCGTAGTTCCCTTTGACCAGATCTACAAAATACCATGGGCAAAAAACCATCATGCCCAAAACCATGTGTGGAAACCATGCAAAAAACCATAGGTAGGTTTGCCCACCTAATATAGGGTCAAAAAATATTTTTCTCGGGGCACTGCCCCAAACCTCGTAGAGGGGGGCTGCAGCTCCCATCAAAGCCCCCAACAGGGGGGGCTATTGCCCCACCTGTTACCCCCCCACTGAGCCCAACGCAAAAAACAAGGGGAGTTATCTACCCCCCGCATGTGGGGTTAGTCATGGAAATAATATAACACACACCCAACACTTAACCCGGGAAGACATTTGAAAAGTTATTGATGAATTTCATGGTTTTGCCTATGGAGGAAATTATAATTGGAAAAAAATATCCCACAAGATTCCTGAAAGCTATTTTTTACTAGCCTAGGATGTTTTCTAATGTCCATATAATAGTCAAATCCTACGAGAAATGATAGATATTTGTTGAGAAGAAAAAACTAGCTCATTTTCCATTGGTTCCAGTATTTTTGGATGAACCCTTTAGATATTGGGGATTGGAATTTATAGGGGAGATTCATGCAACTTCTAGTAGCCAAAATAGATGGATTTTTACTCCAACAAACTATTTCACTAAGTGGGTGGAATCAATGCCAATTCCCTAGAAAGATAGTCACTAATAATGCACAAGATTTAAAGCCCATTAATATGATCAATTTTTGTAAAAAATATAACATTATTCTCAATAATTCCACTTCCTACTATCCATAGGGTAATGGGTTGGCTGAGTCCTCAAATAAAATCCTGATCAAAAGCCTAAAGTTGTTGCAGATAACAAGAAAAATTAGGACCCATAGCTGAAATATGCTCTTTGGCTTAACAAGGTTACAACTAAAAGATCCGCTAGAAAGCATCCTTTTGAATTGGTGTATGGATCTAGTGCCTTATATCCCAACCATACATCTTTTTCAGTGGCTAAATTGATTCATGATGCAAAGGAAGAATCAAATGCATTAACTAGGAGAATTAATCAATTGATCGAATTACAAGACAACAAGGAGCAAGTTTAACAAGGATAAACTGTTCCAACTAGGATACCTTGTTCTTAAGTGGGATGTTAGGCATGAAGGTAAAGTGAAGCATGGTAATTTTTATGCACTCTGGTTTGGGTCATTCAAGGTTCAAAAGATCAAGGTAACAATACATTTCTCTCAGAAAATTTGGATGGGGAGTTGCTACAATTTCCAATCAATGGGAAATTCCTCAAGCACTACTTTCATCATTGAAATGTCAACCATCATTCATTCTAAATACCAACAAGTTCATTGTAAGTATTGTTGTATTTTATGTTACTGTTAGTTTTCATCTACAATATGACTCCATGCTAGAGTTGAAGGCACTAATATGAAATTCTAAGTATTCTGTTCCAAAACACTATCCCCAGGTGGAGCTATTGTTGTATTTTATTTTCACTTTTCAAAAAATTGTTAAAATACAAAAAAGTATATAAAAGAAAATACAAAGGAAAACTATGTTGTATTATGTTTATGACTAATATTTCAAGCAAGAAAAACTATACAAAGTGGGCCGCAGACCAAAATATTTTAAAACGCATAAACGTCGAACATTTTAAGAGCTGATCCACATGTATTGTAGTGGGGATATGATGGTAACTGATTTTGACAGGGTAAATCACATGAATATTAAATGGAGATGACCCCTCAGAATGGATGGAAAGGAGAAAACAATGGATCGTGTGATTGAAAGCTAATATTCAGTTCGAGGTGTTAAGAGCATTTTCCAAAATTGCTAGGAACACCCCCTCAGAAGAGGTAAGTTGTATTGCATAAAACCACAGCCAATGATGACATGCATGTTAGGAGAACATGTGAGGCAAGAACGTCAGGTGATCATGCCAGGTGAGCATGTCAGGTGAGCATGACTCCCTTACATAACACCACCCCTACCTCATGCCATCTGTCCACATCATCATACCTACCACATCATCCATCTACGTCATCTTGTGCCATGTCATCCACCCTACTCATACAACTCATAAATGTCATTTTTCTTCCTAGGAAAATGGAAATAAAAATCATTTTTTCCATATATTTTTCATCCTACAACGTGAAAATTCCTCGTCATCCAGTGTTTAGCCATGTGCTTTATTCCTCTATGTTGACATTTTGTATTTTCCATTTACTAGGTAATTCAAAATCCATAATTACCCTTTCTATTTTAAAATGATTAAAATGAAGAAATCCCCCAAAATATTTTGGAGAAATTTCATTGGCAGTCCTTATGCCCAAGTTTCTCCATTAATGGACAGAAATGTCAAAATCCATGACTCATTTTTTCCACTAGATTTTATGGAAGTCTACTTCAACTGTTATGGTCATTTTCTCCAGGGAGAAGATGTTTTTCGAGTCATACCGTCTTCTTTGTACCACATTATAACACTTTTTGTCTATCAGTTCCCTGAATTTGTGTCTTGGTTAGAATTCACATTTGTTTCTTAGAGAAATCACTTCATTTCATTATTAGGGGATATTATTCTTGAAGTCACAGTTGAACTAATTGAGAACTATTTTAATTCCCCAAAGTTAGATAGCCTTAAGAAGTTCACTAATAACTCTTTGCTCCCATATTTTACCCATATTTTAGAAGAAAGGAAGGAAGCCTTGTTTATATTAATTTTACCTCAGGGTGCCCAGATTCCTCCACCAACAAAGAATTACCTTATTTATATATTTTTTGAAATTGTGCAAGAAATTCTAGTTGTAATCCTATCTTTGTTGGGTTAGGATGATACAGGGAATGTGAATAAGGATGATTATGGTTTCTAAATCTTATATTATATCAAGAACTTGTCTTAGATATCCCTTCTTATTTAGTCGATGTCATAACTTTCAATTCAAGATATTTAAGCTAGGCAATTACTTCAAACATCCTTCTATTATGGTCTATCTCTCCTTGTACACACATGTTGATAAATTTGATTATTTGGGATTGAGAATTTTTATTCTAACAAGAAATGGAAATCTATAATTGAATGGACAAATGTGGTTAGTAAGAAACCAAACAATGAGGGTTTTTCTCAATTCCTATCTACATTCATGGTTACTTCCTATACCATCCTGAAAAATGCATGGCCACAAAGAATTGTTCCTCAAAAAAAGTAGTTGTTGCATCTTAGTAAGGATACCAAGGTGGGATATTAGTATTTCTTTGGGAAATATATAGAAATTAGGCTCTATGGAGCAGAGGTGGCACCTTACTATTTTCCCATTTTCCCACCTATGAGGATAATTACACTTGAGTTCATTAGGCAGAGTCTACATTGTTATCACCAAAAAATGATCACTTAGCCAATTCTAAGTAGGTGGATCAAAATACACCATGTAGGATTAATTTTGCCTATTTTAATAGAAAAATTGTCCCTTAACGGTAACAAACTAGCAACAACATTTGCCAATGCATCTACAGTTGTGTTACACAAACTAGGAACAAAAATTATATTAAAAGTTTGGAATTGCGAAATCTAATGACATAAATCTTGTTGATAGAATCTACGATGAGGTGACACACAGTGTATGGTATCACGTACCTATCACACTACAATTTCAAAGTTACCTATTGATTTTAGGATCACAATGTTGAGGTAAATGTCTCTTTGCAAGCTCAAGATAAGTGCCTCTTATTCTGTAGTGTTTTTCATGCACTCAAATTATAAGTGGCTCTAGATCAGATGTTTTCTCTACAGTGGGTCCATTAGAATGTAGCTAGCTCCAAATCCCTCCTACGTTTCAAAACCATCAAAGTACAAAGTCCACATATCATATGTACAAGGATTGGGAACTATGCTAGTACTATTATTACTACTACCACTAACTGTACACATGTCATTTTCACTAGTTGGGATAGGAAGGAGCTCTAACTATGTATCTGGTAGGATTGGGGATGGTTGCGCAAAATAGAACCCCATTTGGGTTTCCAGGAAGAAATTGTTGAAGATAAGTTCTGCGAAAGCCACTGGTTCATTGTGTCCATTCAAGGGAGTAATAATATGTTTCATGTATCTCTCTGAATTCACTTAGATATGATTGTTTATTCCCTTGTATGGAAGCCATAAATGTGACCAGTCTATAGAAAATTACCCTTGTAGCTTGTTAGACCAATCTTTACTCAAGAGTACTCCATATGCTTCCAAAATGTCCATAAGCACTATGTTGATACATTGTTGGACTCGCTCATCGGATGATAAATGGATAATCACATCTCTAAGTTCACCAACTACATGGACAAGAGTCTTGTCCAGCTGAAAGATTTGTACATCCATTTTTTCCCATTTTACGTTGATTTTCATGGCAACAGATAATGGAATTACATTTACTAATGCACCAGAATCAACCAAGCAATTGTGTACATTGAAATTAAATATTTCAAAAGTTAACAAAAGAGGAGGACAGAGTGTATTTGCATCCATTGTCAAAGCATTAATTATAGGTTTGAGGGAACTAGTGGATGTACCAAATCCCTTGTCAAAAGAATCATCATTACCTGTGGTGGAATGCCCAAATGCATGTAAGAGGATGTCTCGATGGCTTGTGATATTTGTTAGTTCAAACATTGAGATGTTCACATGAACCTTCTTCATGTCCTAAACTATGTTGTAGTATACAAAAAGAAGGATTGCCAAAGTGTCTGGGGGCATGACTTGGTTTGTGATTTCCAGAATGTTAGTATTACTCTTACTACTAACAGAAGTATTTTTCATTGTGGCTACATTCCCAGACTTTCTTTGAGTGTTCTATGCTGAGTTGACAGTGGGTTGAAATTTCTTAACAGGTTTTCTTTGAGTTTCTTCTTCGTCAACTTTGGTCAAGTGGTCGGCCCTTGGCTTCTCGTTTTCTACCCGTTAGTCTACTTCTAAGCTAGACCATCACTGGGAGGTTCTTTTTCAGCCATACTCTTTTGGGTTATGAGTATGAAATTGAACATGTTTACTACATGCCCCACATTTGGAGTCTCTTCGATCACAACAACTTATTTCTTTTCTTCTGCAGGCTCGGTCTTCTCATCAGCCATTACCATATCAACAAGATGTGTAGCAAGAATTCTCATGGATTGATTCCATTGTGGGTTGTTGGAAATACTGAGAGGGGAGGTGAATCAGTATTTCTTTTTCCAACTATTGTTTTACCAGTTAAAACATATATATTTAGAGCACTAGATGAAAAACAAGAATAAATTATTTTATTAATATAAACTATGTAGTAAAATAGATACAATATATAGATGGTTACAATCAGTTGCCAAGAACTAGTCCTAGACTTAGGAGCACCAACTCCCAAGGACTTCAATCCTTCCAGTTCCTAAGACACCAGTCCCAAAGACTCCAATCCCTCTTACTTCTTAGGCATCAACCCCAAGGACTCCTATCTTTCTTATTTCTGAGGCACATCCCCAAGGACTACAATCCTACTTACTTTTGAGGCACCAGCCCCAAGGACTCCAATCCTACTTACATTTGAGGCACCAGCCCCAAGGGTTCTAACCCAATCTTGTCAAAGCACATTTGATAGTAATGTTCTACTCCCAGAACTCTTCTCTACTGAGTTCTGTCCATTTATAGCTTCACTATAGTCTCCATGCTACAACATCATTGACAGCCAGTACTCTTATGAAGAAGTCTTTACAACTCTGCACACTGCCCACACATAGTCTCCAATAGCTTTCATGCTCTATGATAATGTCTTCACACAACTTTAGTCAGTCTACTGTTAGCTACACTAAGCTCTGCATAAAGAACAACTTCCTGTTCAAGCTTATGTTCTCTACTGTCTACCTCTCCCCTTCAACTGTCTATTGTCCTGTTGGCCCTTTGCCCCTCTTTCTATTTTGCTAGATTCTCTCGCTGCCTCTGTCTCCTCCAGCTTATTTTCCATAGCGTTGAACAACCTTCAACAACATTCAACAGTATTCAACAACCTTCCTGTTCTCTGTTTTACCTGTTTTATTTGTTCCCCATGCCTCTGTCTCCCGATTTCCTCTCTTTGTTGGCCCTTTAGTTTCCTCAACACTTGCTTATCCTATCAGCTTCCTCCTTGGTTGTTGTCATTTGCTCTGTGCTGGCTTGCTTCTTCAGCTTCCCAACTTTTGGTTTCTTTTGTCTATTCGTGCTCACAAGACACGTCGATTCAATGGTGAGGACCGAGTCATATGCGGAGGACACATATTCAAAAAACTATAACAACGCTCCTGTTTTCTCATGATAGCAGGCATACACAGGGACTGTTTCATTTAATGGACCTGCCATATCCTGATCGCAATTTCCATCGACATTAGTTCATCCTCCTGAACTATTGGGAGCATTCCATAGTTTATTTCTGCCTCCAAATGCCACTCAAGCCAAAAATTCATTTACACATGAAAACTAGGCAAAATGGATAACGGGTAGACTTTAAGAAATTGTATACCCGCATCTATACTATATCGTATCCATAGTGAAATTGAAATCAACGCATGCATATGTCTCGCAATCGGGGGTTTCCCTTGGCGGAGGTCCAATGCGATATCACTATCGGCAATCATAAAGAACCACTTGACACATTATAACTCCCACTCTCAAAGTGTTGATGCGATATATGTTGGCAATCGTACATCACAAAGGTCCAAGTCTAGACCTTAACGTACACCACTCCCTTGTAGCGATGTGATATTAGGTGCCAGACTCGATATGACTCACCACTCCCGTGTATAAAGTTTCAAGTCTGCTTTCTACCTCAAATAGTGTATTTTCCTATGTATGTATGTTTGTGCCACTGATAGTGCAAATGCATATATATATGGTTTGTGTTCGCTGATAGTGTTAAAGCATACATATATGGGTTTTTGGCCACCGATAGCTCGCGATAGTGTGATCCGCTTGCATATACACTATATTACTCCTTGATAATGCATTCTTTGACATTCTTACTCTCGTAGTGTTATCTATGGCATATATGGCTTCTGATGGCTATTAAATGCATGCATATATATGTTTATGCTCTGATATGCTCTTCGATGGCATATATAGCTCCACTCCTTTAACCTTGTATATATATTGTTCCGCTATTATACTCCTCTGGTAGGCTCTGTTTATGCTCCTCCAGTATGGCTCTATTAAATGCTTATATATGGCATATATATATGGCTCCTTTGTAGCTTTGATAGCTCTGTTTTCTCCCAAAACCTCTATCTGCTTCCTCTGTGGCTTTGATAGCTCTGTTTGCTGCCTCCCATGGCTCTGTTCTTCTTTGGCATATATATATGAATTGTTCTGCTCACTCTGTTTTCTCCTGTAGCTCTGAGAACTCCGTTTTGGCATATATATATTACATATATATATGGCTCCTCCTGTAGCTCCTCTTGCTCCAATGTGGCTCCTTTGGCTTGGAAGTGTCTTTAAAAAAACCTCCTTGCATATATGAATGCCTCTCTTGCTTCGATATCCTATGATATGCTTTGATCTGCCTCCTTTGGTAACTCCTCTTGCTTATGGCTTGGCAATCCTGATGGCCTTGCTCCTGTCTCTCCATGGATCTGCTCGACTTCCCCTTGGCTTCTAGTGTCTAGAATATTGCCATATTAGTATCTAGAATATTGCCATATTGACATCAATGACAATGTAGGTCAACAATCTCCCCCTTTGTTATTGATGGAAATATTCTTCTTCTCTCCCCCTTTGACATCAATGGCAAAGGAGTGCTCTGGGAATCCCCCTATCAAACTGCTTATGTTCTTCATGAATGGTAGATCTTCATGGGTCTGTGACTCCCCCTTTCATAGTGCTCTTCTTCTTTTTACTCAGGATTGAAGGATTGATGTTTTATCGTCAATTTTCACATTATTCCCTCTTTATGTATCAAAACTACTTTATCATGGCTTTAACAATGCTTAAATATGCTCTACTTCAATGCTTTCAATCAGATTGCAAATATCCATACACCAAGTGTCCAAGTCCAGGCTTTGATGCTTCAATCCATATTGTTGTCTCCATAGGCAGAATTGAGAGACCTTCATAGTTCGAATCAAGAGAAATTTCCACTGAGATTGTCTTTCTTGTTGTCTTTCTTCATATCTGAGTTCATTTGTGTCTCTGTTCTTCTTCTTAAGTCACTGCCATCCTTTCCTTGTGTTCTTGTACATATCTCAGCTAGTTATTTCCTCTTAGTAGGTTTAGATATCCAATCTATGACTGTCTTTTAAATACAATTGTTGATCTGCATCTTCATGCAATGCTTTAGTTTTGATATAGGCTGCTAGCTACTCTTACTTCAAACTCTATTCCAGATGTATCTGTTTTTATGAATATTGCCTCTATTAGTATCCAGAATTTATCTGTTCTCACATTAAATCCCTGAGTCAAGACATAAACTTCTATGATAACAACACCATAGTTGTTTGCCCTATTTCTTTAGTGTTAGATGACTTTCTCTATTGTTCCAAATAATTCTTAGAGATTAAGTGGAAAGAATCTTTAACAACAATCCATAGACTGGTTACAAGATCTTATTCTTCAATGGAGTACTCCTAAGAAATGATGTTCATCAAAGAATTATTGTTAATATATCTCAACAAGGATTTCATAAGGACCCTTTCACTAATAGCTTCAGCAATAATGATAAAGAATCACAGGCTCCCCCTAACTGTATGCATCATCTCTTTTGGTAGAGTCTTCTCATAAAATGCTTAGATTGTCAAAATTCAGGCCAATGACATATGGTGTTGGTTAGAGAGCTCAAGGGACGTATTGTATTTCCTTCCTTCTACATACTTGTGTAACATTCTTCTTTTGCATGGTTCTAGCTTGTGAAAGAGCCCAAGTTAAGTTATAGTCATGTGCCATACGACCAATGTTATGACACTTGAAGCATTCTACATTGTTCATGAATAAGAACTCATATTTTCTTCCTGCAAAATTGTTTCTTGGAGATTGTTGGGGACCATAATATCTATCTTTATGAGATGGTTGGGGACCATAACATCTATCTTTATGATATGCTTTATAGTCTTTTTCCATGTGACCAAAGTTCATACAAGAATAACAATAACCAAAAAATGAACTTTGGTACCTGGGAGATGGAGGTTTCCTTGATGTACTTCTGAAGCCTTTCTGCCTTGAGATCCTTTGATGATAAACATTGCCTCTCGCATATTTGACATCATCTATATTTCCTCTTGGAGCTAGAGTTCTTCTTGGAGAAAGATTTCTTATATTGTAGTCTTGATTTTTCTCCTTGCCTTTGCTGGAATTGGGAGTATCACCATTTCTTTCTGGCTTCTTCACATCTCTTTTGTTTAAAGCATTTTCATTCTTGTTTGAGGGTTCACCTGCATACCCGAGACCTGATTTATTAGATGGACATCTGTGGTAGCTGAACATGTCATCCAAGGCTTGAGAGTTCTTCAAGATTTTTATCATCCCTTCAACCTTTGTCCTGAGGAAGACAATCTCTTCTTCCAATCTTTCACACTCACTATTCTTCTTAGCAAGTTGTTCCTCAGTTTCTTCCTTGATACGAATAGATTCATCTGCTTCTATTTTAAGGGAGATGATATCTAACTTCATTTTGAAGATTTCTTCATTCTATGCTTGATTTCTCTCCATTTCTTCCTTGATCTTTGTAGCTTTACATGTTTCAGCCTTGAGAAGCTTGATGCTAGATTTTAATTTGAAGATTTCTTCATTCTTTGCTTTCAGTTGACAGATCATGGTGTTTCTTTCCTTTCCTGCTTCATCAACCTATCCTTCTATGATTTCCAATGCTTCCATGGTCTTTTTAGCTCCTTATGCTTGTTTCCTTGCTTCTTGTAGTTGGGACTTGAGAGAGGAGACCTCTACCTTATACTGATCAATCTCTTCTTCAAGTTTGTTCAAGCTCTTGTGCCTTTGTTCAAGTTGACTTGACAAGGTATCTTCCTGCTTCTTTTCTTTATTCAATTGATTTGTCATGGATATGACTTCTTCATGATGCTTTCTTTTGCTTTGATGAAATTCCTTCTTACGCTTGGCAAGCTCTTCATCCTTTCTTGTACCTAAAGCTTGATGAGGTCAACTTTCTTCCTTGTTTGATCTTGGTCACCAACTAGTGCTATCTTCTTAAGTTCCTCATTTTCCTTTTTCAAATTGTTAATCTCTTCCATGGTAGTCATAAGTTGAGCAAGGAGTGTAAAATATTTTTTCATTCTCTTCATCTTCTATGATGGGTTCTAGATTTCCTTTTTGATTTCCATCATCTTCATGACTGATGGTCATGGTCAATGCCCCTTTTGAGTGAAGGTCATGAGGTTTGTCCCATATACCCTTTGTTGATGAACATTTTCCTAGATTGTTATTTACAGAATCAAGTAGCCCATTCAAGATTGCCTTCATTTCTTTTGCATTGTATTCCTTGGATTCTTCATCCATCCTGTTGTCAGCAATCACTGATTTCCATATTTAAATGCCTTGAGTCTGTAGGAAATTCCTCATTCTTGCTTCCCATATATTAAAGTTCCCATTGAGCCTTGGAGCCTCCTCAAATTGATTGTCTTCTATTTTCGTAGTAGAGGGATACATATCCTTAGGAGGATTGGAGACTTTCTTCCTTGAATTTGCCATTTGTGTTCTAAAGATCAACCTTCAAGCTATTAGGCTTAGAATGAAGGCACTGGCTCTGATACCAATTGTTGGAAATATTGAGAGGGGGTGTGAATCAATTTTTATTTTTCCGACTATTGTTTTACCAGTTAAAACATATATATTTTGAACACTAGATGAACAACAAGAATAAATGTGTTTATTAATATAAACTGTGCAGTAAAATAGATACAATATATAGATGGTTGTAATCAGTTTCCAAGCACCAACTTGGACTTTTGTGAGGCTCCAACCTCCAGAGCTCCAACTCTATTTCGCCAAGGCACCAGCCTTGGACTTTGGAGCACCAACTCCCAAGGACTTCAATCCTTCCAGTTCCTGAGACACCAGTCCCAAAGACTCCAATACCTCTTACTTTTGAGGCATCAGCCCCAAGGACTCCTATCCTTCTTACTTCTATGGCACCAGCCCCAAGGACTCCAATCCTACTTACTTCTGAGGCACCAACCCCAAGGACTTCAATCCTACTTACTTATGAGGCACCAGCCCTAAGGATTCTGACCCAATCTTATCAAAGCACATTTGATAGTAATGTTTCCTGCTCCCAAAACTCTTCTCTACTAAGTTATGTCTGTTTATAGCTTCACTGTAGTCTCCATGATATAGCATCAATGATAGCTAGTATTCTTATGAAGAAGTCTTTACAACTCTGCACACAACCCACACATAGTCTCCAATAGCTTTCATGCTCTCTGATTATGTCTTCACATAGCTTTAAACAATCTACTATTAGTTGCACTAAGCTCTGCATAAAGAACAACTTCATGTTCAAGCTTATGTTCTCTACTAGCTACTTCTCCCCTTCAATTGTCTGCTGTCCTGTTGGCCCTTCGGCCCTCTTTATATTCTATTGGATCCTCTCGCTGCCTTTGTCAACTCCAGATTATTTTCCACAGCATTCAACAGCCTTCAACATCATTCAAAAACCTTCCTATTCTCTGTTTTACCTATTTTATTCGTTCCCCATGCCTCTGTCTCCCAGTTTCCTCTCTTCGCTAGCCCTTTAGCTTCCTCAATGCTCGCTTATCCTATCAGCGTCCTCCTCAGTCACTGTCTTCTCCTCTATGCTCGCTTGCTTCTTTAGCTTCCCGACTTTCAGTTTCCTCTGTCTATTCGTGCTCACAGGACAAGTTGATTCAATGGCGAGGACTGAGTCATACACAAAGGACACATATTCAAAAAACTGTAATAGCGCTCCTATTTTCTCATGATAGTAGGCATACATAGGGATTGTTTCATTTAATGGACCTGCCACGTCCTGATCATAATCGCCATCGACATTAGCTCAGCCACTTGAACTATCAGGAGCATTCCGTAGTGTATTTCTGCCTCCAAACTCCGCGCAAGCCAAAAATTCATTTATACAGGAAAAACAAGCAAAATGGTTAAAGGGCAAATTTCAAGAAATCGTATACCCGCATCTATATTGTATCGGATCCATAGTGAAATCACAATCGGTGCATGTATATGTATCACAATCGAGGGTTGCCCTTGGCAGAGGTCCAATGCGATATTGCTATTGACGATCGCAAAGAACTGCTTGACACGTTGTAACTCCTACTCCTGAAGTGCCAATCCGATATATGTCGGCAATCACACATTGCAAAGGTCCAAGTCTAGACCTTAACATAGACCACTCCCTTGTAGCGATGGAATATTAGGTGCCAGACCTGATATGACTCACCACTCTCGTGTATAAAGTTTCAAGTCCGCTTTCCGACTCCGATAGTGTATTTGCCTATGTATGTATGTTTATGCCGCCGATAGTGCAAATGCATAGTGAAAATGCATATATATATGGTTTGTGTCCACCAATAGTGTTAAAGCATACATATATGGGTTTTTGGCCGCTGATAGCTCCCAATAGTGTAATCCACCTGCATATACACTATATTACTCCTTGATAGTGCATTCTTTGACATTCTTGCTCCCGTAGTGTTATCTGTGGCATATATGGCTTCCAATGGCTGTTAAATGCATGCATATATATGTATGCACTCCAATATGCTCTCTGATGGTGTATATAGCTCCATTCCTTTAACCCTGTATATATATTGCTCTGTTGTTATACTCCTCCGGTATGGCTCTGTTAAATGCTTATATATATATAGATATATATATATATATATATATATATGGCTCTGATAGCTCTATTTGTTTCCTCCAATGGCTCTGTTCTTCTTTGGCATATATATATGCTCTGTTCTGCTCGCTCTATTTGCTCCTGTAGCTCTGAGAACTTAGTTTTGGTGTGTGTGTATATATATATATATATGGCTCCTCCTGTCGCTCCTCTTGCTCCAATGTGGCTCCTCTGGCTTGGTAGTGTCTTTAAATAAACCTCCTTGCATATATGAATGCCTCTCTTGCTTTGATATCCTGTGATATGCTTTGATCTGCCTCCTTTGGTAACTCCTCTTGCTTATGGCTTGGCTATCCTGATGGCCTTGCTCCTGTCTCTCCATGGATCTGCTCAGCTTCACCTTGGCTTCTAGTAGCTAGAATATTTCCATATTGACATCAATAACAACCTAGTTCAGCATGGCCATGTTTGATCAAAATGATATTCCTGATGATATGAACAATATTGGTCTATTCTCATGCTTTCAATATTCAATAAAACATTTGAGCTCTACGTAGACTTGGACGATTGGTTGTTGCTATTGCTGGAATTTGCAGTTCTCCTGAATAGGTTGAACTTAGGAGGCTTGTTTCTCATGGTAGTCTCACTTGAACTTTGTTTTAGCTCTGTCAACTCATTTGACAGAGTCTTGACAGTACAGGTCAAGCTCTCTAGATCAATAGTTTCTTTCTCTTTTTCCTTGCTCGCAGAGGTATTAGACCTTTTACCTATGCCTTTGGAATCTTTAGTTGGTTCATCATCTACAATGACTCCAATTGCGTGCAAGTCCTTTTCAACTATGCTTTCCTCTTCATAATTTTTTCTCAAAGTTTGTTTCATAGCTCTCTTTACAAACTATGCAATGTTGGTTGGAAAGTAGAAGTGTAATAATCAATGGTGATGGAGTCATTAGCTTTAGTGTTTGCTACGAAATTATTCAGAATGTGGTTAAACCTTTGATTAAAATATTTCACTTTTTCCTTTTGCTCCATCTTGAGATTTCCCAATTCTTTCAACAACATTAAGGGGTCTTGTCATCAACAAATTTCTCAAGGACCTTTTTCTTAAACCCCCTCCAGTTTTGGATGGAATTCAGAGGAAGACTATGATACCACATAGCTTCTCTACCATCTAAGGTACACAAAAACAATCTACATGCAACATAATCATAGTGTACCTCAAGTGTTTGCAGATGTAGGTAGAAATTGTCTAATTGATCCTCTGCCTTTACTGTTTTGTTAGGATCATACTTCATTAGGAGATTTTATGGATGCCTTAGCATCTTGTGTAACACACTTGATAGTGTAAGTGGGCCCTCATACATCCAATCCATATCTTGGTCTACCATTTCTTCTTCACTTTATTCCACTTCTTCTTCAAAATATTATTGGTCTTGTTCTTGTTCTTCTTCTTCTTCTTCTCCTTCTCCACCCAACCCATGGAAAGTATCATCTGAGAGCACTACATTATCACTGTCACCACCATTGAAGGTTGGAGGCTGTTCTAGGTTTCCTATGTTTTCATCAAAGTCTACTAACTATTTAAGGATGGCAAGAACCAACTCTTCAATTGTCGAAGCCACTATCCCAGTAGGGGTGGTTTTGTTATTCTTCGAAAAATATGGAAGATTTTTTATTCCAGGTATCAATCCAATAGCTCTCACAAACTTTGATGTGATGGGGAAAATGGCCCTAAGCTATTCGTATGTGATTTCGTAAGGTTGTGCACTTTCAAGTAGAGAATAATTACCAACTTTAGGAATGCACACAAGGGAGTTGCTGGGAATGTTACTGCCTTGACTAGAGGAAGTAAGATTGGGGTTTGTGGGGTTATCAACCATAAAAGTCTGACTTCCCTCCTTTTAGCGCTAGAAATTTTGATGGTGTTGGACCCACCAACATTCTTGGGATCTCCTTGATATGAAGTACCAATTAGACTTCACACCATTTGGTGTAGGAGTCCCATCCAGTATAAAGGCCTGATTTCCAAATCCTTAAAACTTTTCCTTGGCTCTATCTGTCAACAAGAGAGAGAGATGCAATGGTGCCTTAAAAAAGAAAGGAGGTGTTCTCGATGAGTTTTCAGTTGTAAATGTGTCAAGGTTATTCTACTATGGAGAGGGGAGAAAAGTGAGCCTCTAAGTGAGAAGTCATAGTACCACCCAAGAAGAGATGCACATGAACTAGAAGGATCCATCTAACATCCATCAGAATAGTCCACAGAGGATGCAACAATCATTACAACAAACAAATGAGGAAAGGTTTGTCTAATATCCTTCAAAATAGTCCACAAGGATGAGACAACAATAACAACCATTACAATAGATTCTCAATAAGATAAGTACTAAACAACCAAAATAGTTCAACTATATCAACACTTGTGAAAGAAAACATGAAATACAAACATCCACAAATTAGTGTTACAAACATTCATAATCCATGCATGAAGAACATGTTGGCCTTGAATGCTTTTGTTATTAAGTAAAAGTTCCAAGAAACATGGATACAATGTACATCACTAGATCCAATAATGGAGCATTGGAGCCACTCCTTGCTCCCCAAAAGAACTAGCTTATCTCTCTAATGATTTGCGGGAAGAGCCAAAGCGAAAATTCCTTTTCTCATACAATGAGGGAGTATATATAACCAAGGGGTGATGCTTCCCCTTCATTGTGACTCTTTGACTACCCTCATGATTGTTTGACTTCCTATGAATTTTAAACTTTACATGATTCTTCGTATTCCATGCATGTCCTTTGGACTTTCACTTTACAATACATTTATGAAACATATGTTACATCATTGGCCATAAGGTGTGGCATGTGACTACTCATGACATGACATGAAACTGCTGATGTGGACTACATGATGATGTGGCAATGTCAAGTCATTTTTGTTTCTAAGTTTTGAGTGTTTGCTTCTTCTTTTCACCTCCATATGACTTGGTGATAAGGAATCTTCAATCATCTTAAGTCTTGAGTTGTGATCGCAAACTGATGTCCCTTTTTCTTTTCTTGATTGATCATCTTGTGTGTTCAACTACAAGTTCATATTTCAACAATATCCCCTCCTCCATCTCCTTCTTCATCATCTTTCCATGGTATGATAGAGTACCTGCATCTGCAATTGACTCATGATGAGACAAAATTAGTGTGAAAAACCCCTAGTCTAAGATAGTTCATTTTGATCCATTAGCTGAGCCAAAACTAGGTGATAGGTCTAGAGAGGGGGCTCAATGACTGCCCAGTGTGTAGTTCAAGAAGCCATGGGTGAGACTTGAGCTCTAAGACTACACAACGCAAAGTTCATGCAAGACTGAGGGACAAGACTGCATAATTTTGAGATCCAATGGGATAGGCTGAGGGGATGAGCTTGAGAGGAGGCAATGGACGTAGGCCTACTATGTAATTACACATTTTAGATGCTTATGGGATAATATTGAGGCTTTTTATTGCACAGTGCACAGCGAAGGCCAGGTTGGGAGGAATGATTGTGCAATTCTGGAGGTCAAGGCCAAAGCATGAGCACAAAAACTATGTAGTGCAACAATCCTAGGAGGTAGGAACTATGCATTGCATACTGTCAAGGGGAAGGCCTCAGCTAGAGGAATGGAAATGTGAAGTTTGTAGTGTGTAGTTTAGGGAGGTTGGGTGAAGCCAAGTTTCTTAGTCAGGAAGCCTTCTTAAAAATGGCTAAGTGTAATGCCGGTTAGACAGTGATAAGGCTTCGACCCTAATCTCACACTTAGAATACTTGATAAATAAATAAAATAGATCACCCAGGACACAATAATAATGCATTTCCCTTTGTGTGACCACTTTACGACCAGTTACGACAAGTGTGACACTTAAGATAGACTTTGAGACGACCCTGACGACACTTGTGCGACAATGCTCAAAACTTTGCGAATGAGTGTGAAAGATGTGTACATAGTTAGAAAAACTCATATACACAAATAAATACCCTTGAAATCATGATAACATGCTTATACACATTGTGCGATAGCCAATCACGCTGAAAGACAACAGTTAACCTAACTTGAAAAAGGGATAAAAATACTTCAAGAAAACTCATGAAATAAGCTTCAATGTTTGTGACAACAATGTACAAGACCAAGGAAGGATCTAAAATTGAGTTTAAGCCAAAATTTTGGATGGTGTTGTAGTAGCTACAATAGAACCATGTGTTGAGTTCCAGCATCAAGGTTCCACTAGTCACACAAAAAGTAAGAAATGAAGATTTTATTTTGTAACCTTTGCATAAGTTTTTAATTAAAAAGTAGTTAGAAAGGTTTTGATAGTTATTTGTAATTGTTCTTGATTTAATTTTCTTTATAAAGACATAGGAACCACTAAGGAGGGGTTCCAAGATATTGGCTTAGAGACTTTTCTGCAAGCAAATTTTGTGTAATGGTCACACTAACTTTGGAGATTAATAAAGCTCATCAAAATTTGATTCTAGTATTGATGAGTTACGATATATGTACTTTCTTTTTGTGAATATATTATTATTTTTCCCTATGATTGAAGCATGTGTAATAACAACTAGTTTTGTCTTAAAATAAACACATTTTTTATGGTTCCTTTATGTTTTATGAGATACTTTTGATTTTTATCTGTTAAAATCTTAAATAGAACTTCACTTCTCTATCACTCCACTTTATGCTATATTCCATCCAAAATTTCAACTAGGATTTATATATTGGATTTTTTATAAGCCAACATATTAAATCATCTTTTTGTTGTTTTCTTCTCAGCACTCTATAACTGTAAAATTTATAAGCATTTGTATTTGGCCAACTTTGAGAAGTGTTTTTATCTCCAAAGAACAGTTTATATTACACAGTATAAAGTTGTCTCTGGGCAAAGGATTCTTAAAAAAATACTTAATACTTTAACTAACTTTGAAACATAATTCCTAGGCACTGGTTCCCCTTTATCCAAGAAACGTCTCTAGGGTAACAACGATATCCATCATTGGATATGTGATAATGTCAAAACTGAATTTTGTTGTTGAATACCAAAACTGTACATTATTGTCTAGGAGATTAAAATTAACCCAATTTAATTGTGAGAATTGTATGAACATAAGGAAATTGTAATGCTACCAATGCATTAACACTTCCCATGTATTAATCTCAACTCTCTCCATGTGTTATATTAGAATACTCTGATTTGTTACTGTAGTATAATTTGTAACTATGGTATCATAGTCCATAGAATACGTAGCTTCCCGTCTCATGATCTAGTTTTCTCCCTAATGTATTATATTAACACAAACATATTTATCATGTATTCTATTGATGACCAACAGTACCAAACATAGTATAATATCTATGTTTTTTTGGCACCATTTTCAAAACATATGAGGAATGTTGCATTGTAACATCACATTGCATTGGTACCATCACATCACATTGGCATTGTAAACATTGCATTGCATTGATACCATATATTGATGCAATAATTTATTTTCACCAATGAAGATACCATAAACAATGACAACTATGCCAGGTAATAGAGAGAGAAGGTATGATAGTCCGATAGAAACAAATCAACTATGTGCTAGAGGAGCCTAACCACTTTGCATCACCTCTAATTCCATTTTCCTCTGATCGGGCACATAATTTAGAGATTTAGTGTAACATTTCTTTTAGGATATTAGACAAACTCTATAACATTCTCCAAACATTCTAGGTTATTGTAAGATTGTAATGTATCCCTTTTTTCTTTCCACAAACCCAAACGTTTTTGACATGTAATGTACGATATTCAATCCATAATGTTCTTTCAATCCTGTCAATAACAATTAACATTAACTACCTGCCACAACTTATCTGACAAATTTCTATCATCACTGACATATAATATTGATAGAGTTGCTTAATGAAACCAATTCTTGGATGACAATAAAGTTTGGTTTGCACTACCTACCATAATAGAGAGTGGTTGGGACAACTGCCATGATAATAATTTACACATTGTAGGTATTGTTCATAAGGGTGCCATAATGTCTAACATATCAAATATTATCTCATTATGCAAGTAAAATATAACTGTTGAATCCAACCTCTTCAATCCTGCATTGGTGTCTCTTTGCCTTCCCTCTATTTATATTTATTGTATAGCTATTGATGCAAAGACAACCTGACCTATGGATTTATTGTTGTTGCATCTCATCTTCGACCCACATATAGAACTGATTCTATTACAGCTTTATTTTTACTTTGGTTCACTAATGATTTTTCATTTTGTACTTCACTCAAGTGGTTGAGGGATTTCAAATATGATAATCACTTATACTTATTACACTGGAAAAATAACATTTAGACATTGATATTTATTGAAGTAAATGCAGAGATGGAGCCTTTTATGATCTTCTCTTATTCTTTCTTTCGTAGATTTTGTTTTTTGTTTTTTTTTTTTTAATTTCCATCACAAATGTAGATGTAATAGGGTACTCCACCTCCTTCTTTTCTATAATAGAGGTAGATTTAACTATCACAATTCTATGCAAATTTAAGAAAAGAATAATTTTAATCTTTGGATTCTTGAGCAAAGAGTTCGGTCAAATCCATGCTCTCAATATCCAATATCTTGGAAGTATTATGTAGGACAACACCTTTTTTATTAACCTCACCAACATTTTGGTTACAGTGTGCCTTACACCAAAATCTCATTGATGCATTCTATGCACAATAGGTAGTGATGAATCTTGAATGGAATATATATGTGAACCCAATGAACTATAATATTGAGGATGTCATTCATGTTCCATATTGTAACTGTTGCATTTTAAACTTTGGAAAATTTGTGATTATAAATTTATTTATTTGTAAAAGAGTGTTCTTCATTGAATTTGTGTACTTTAATTTGTTTCTCATTGTTTAGGGTCCTCTAGGAGCCATAAATCTTGAATAGCTTCCACAACAGTCTTTGTCTTCAAGTTCCCTTGCTGCTACTGCCTTCAAAAATATTTTCAACTCCTTTCTTTGACTTATTGTGAAAATTCAATACACAAATTGTCTTCCTCTTTCTTGGATATCATTGGAACAATAGTGCTTAGTCTATGTTGTAGTGTTCAGTCTCTACACAGATGTTTCCCATAATGATATGTCATCTTCAAACAAATTTCAAATGCATAATGTGCCCATATATCAGTTCGTAAGGTTATTTTGATAGTTGGCCTCCACAAGGGATTTTTGATGAAACATGCTCTTCCAAGCATCATTTAGTATTTTGATCAATATTCATGTGATTTCAAGACCTTATAATTATGCTTAGGCTTTTCTCTAGCTGCAAATGAGATGCATTCTCCAATATTGGAACAAATACTTTAACTTTCCTAATGAGTACATGTTGCAGATGGTGCTTCTTGTTCTTTGGGTCTAAATTTAATTAATCCTCTCTTTCAAGAAATTCTATGGATTTCTTTCCCCCCAGAAATACAAATTTTATAACATAGACACTTAGAATATTCTTCTTTTCTTTCATGAACAGCTCTCCCTCTAAGGCTATGATGACTTCATTTTTTCATTAAAGTCACAGGTTGCTTTGTTTTCTTCCTTTTCCACATTTTAGTGGGCTTCCTTCTTTTGTTTTCATTTCTTTTTAGCTCATTGTTAGGTCTATTTACAGTGGCCTCCATATTTATTCTTGACTTCTCTAGCTGGATACATGACAACATGCATTATTTGGATTTGTGGCCAATATTGTTACATCTATAACATCTTATTTGGTTAATAAATGTAGGAAATGGTGTGTGTCTTCCTGACATGTTCATGTTCCTTTTTGCATACATTTTGCATTCAATCATTTTATGTCCAACACCATTTCACATATACAAGTAACCATAGAGATAATTTGTGTACCTGGATGGTTGTCTTCTCTTTTTGCTTGCTTGAGGGAACCTTTTTGTTTGCTGCATATTCTGCTGATTAATCTTGGTTTACTTGTTCTTACATTCTTCTACTACATGACTAGGTTCATGGAAAGAAAAAAAAATTGACATCTGATCTTCTAAATTTTCTCAACTCATTTCCAGGAACAGATGACCTTCTTGCAAAGGACACTTTATTTATCTCACTCTTTGGATTTAGATACTGCAACTTGTTTTTTTGCTTATTTTCTAATCATGTTGCTTGTTCCTTCTCCTACAATTCTTTTTATGGATTCTTCATTGTCCTTTATGGCTACCTTTGAGATACTAATATTTTCTTCTGAGTTCTTCGTGGATATTATCTTCTCTTCTAGCCTTTTGTTCAATTTGTTCTATTCATATAACTCACTTCTAGTTGAACCAATCTTAGAATATAACTTTTCATACTATTGTTCTCTCTCCTTCAATAAATTGTTCATCACCTCTTCTATCCTCACTTCATCGAGTTGTCCTTAGGCCAATAATTTCCTTCTTGAACTCATTTTCTATTTCATCACATATCTACAACAATTTTTTATAGTCTCTGCTCTCATTCCTTAATCTTTCCATTTCAAACAAGGATAAGTCAAGCTTGCCTTGTTCTTCAGCTAACTTTTGTTCATGAGAACTAGGTGCATTTACATTAGCAAAAAATGTCTCATTTGATTGAGCACTTTGTTCATGACAAGAATTTTTCTTTCTCCTTTTATTCTCCTTTTCGATAGTGTTGTTTCTAGTGTCTCCTTCATGCATGAGATGTAACCTTTCCCAAATTTACTTAGCATAATTTAAATATATCACCATCTCAAGATCCTTATTGTGAAGGTTATTAAACATTTCACATTTTCCCTTAGCATTCTATTGTTGTTCTTGAGTAGAGGGGGAATCATATTTACTATATCCATTACAAACAAGATTCCATAGACTAGGTCTATAAGTAATTAGTTATGCTTTTACCTTATCTCTCCACTCATAAAATTTTGTTTCATTTAACACAGGTACACTGTGATAGTCCATAAATTCACCAAATCTACCTTCGAGCTATTAGGTTTACATAGAATTAACTGGTTGTGATAACAATTGATGGAAACTTGACTAAACTAGGGGGGGGGGAATCATTTTATTATATTCATGGACATTAAAATTATTTTCTTTTAACTGATTAATTGAAACTTTAAATGAATAACTTAACACATAATTAACAACATATTTAATATGTAAATGACATGTAATAAGAAAACCAAAACATCACATCAACACATAAAAACAAGAAATATGGACACCAGATATAAGTGGAAACCCATAAAGGGAGAAAACCACAACTTTGTTATCATGAATAACTTAACACATAAGGAAAAACAGATGTAATATGTAAATGACATGTAATAAGTGAACCAAAACATCACATCAACACATAAAAACAAGAAATATGGACACCAGATATAAGTGGAAACCCATGAAGGGAGAAAACCACAACTTATCATTGTGATGCAAAGGAAAGATCCTACTCTCTTACATATGATTTTTTGTAGGCTTCAACCTACAGAGTCTGCTACCTCAATTTTTCTGCAAGCTACAACATGCAAGGAAGCTCCAATTCCCATAATTTTTCTGCAGGATACAACCCACATGAGGCTCCTACCTCAATAAGCTCCAACCTATCATTTATCAAGATATAACTTGAAAGGAGACTAAAATCCCCTTATACATATAAGAAACAACATGTTGGTTTACTTGGTCTATAACTTTGCATACCTCCATCTCTATATCTGCTTTTTCTTCTCGTCAAATCTGCTTCACATCATCTCTATATATGTGCCAGGTAATCACATACTCTAACTCTCTAACCTTGCAACCTCGCACACTTTTATAGGAAATATTTGATGGATGTTGGTATTCCCCATACATGAATATGAAATGACAAAACTTGTCTCTTTGCATTCCAAGGGCGTCACTTCAATTCCAAAAAATTTTCACTCTTGAATATTAAAATACATAAAATGAATTTATCCATATCTAAATGACATGCATTCATATTTTTTATGTCAATAAAATAAATTTCAACATATTCGAATAACATGCATTAATATATTCCACCTTTCAAAGATTACGACAACCAAATTCCTAACAAATGCAATGCAACATCTTTGCAATTATGTTTTGCACACAT
The DNA here is from genome assembly GCA_000404065.3 of Pinus taeda. Classification (NCBI taxonomy): domain Eukaryota; kingdom Viridiplantae; phylum Streptophyta; class Pinopsida; order Pinales; family Pinaceae; genus Pinus; species Pinus taeda. Next base: position 75,715 of record APFE031472536.1, read on the forward strand.
TTTTCTTTGCCATAGCCTTCACCACAATATTCTTCATGCCTTTTTCTTTGTCTTTGTCTTTGATTGCATCATGTCTTTGCCTTGCATGACAACAATTTCTACAACATTTTGTCATCAACAACCAACAAATATATGATTCATAAATTGTTCTGGATATTCCATTGAACAACTTGTCATGACAAATTTGATAATATTATGTTAAAAATTATGAGATTCTACACTATTATAGTTTTATTGAACTTTAAGATCTATAGACTTAATTGTATTTAGTGCATAAATGTGAATGGAAATTATGCAGAAACATAGAGAATGAAAAAATAAGCACACACACACACAAGACATAAGATATGTTCTTCTTTGGGAAACCCTTTGGGGAGAAAAACCTAGCTGGAAGATGAGGTTACTTCGCTCTCTTTATCTATCTGGAAATATGGATGCAAGTAAAAAGAAGTAATGTTTGTGGCCCATGGACTGCTACAGTGCACAAATCCTCTTTGTGTGCTCTACCTCCTATCTCTCTTGTCTATCTTTTCTCAACTATGGAAAAAAATGCTCTCGAAAGAATGGAATTCCTATTTCTCCTAGTGGCCCGTTATAGCACGGCCCAATAGCCTACTAGTGGTTAATGTTGACTACATCAACTTTTAACTAGAGTTACAATATAGACACTTCTAATGTCTTTTACATTGGCTAGCCTCTTTTCCATTAATGATAAGGGCTGATGCAACATCCTCCCGAAGTATAGGTGTGAAAACAGGAAGGGAAACTTCTGAGTGGCATAACTTTTGCATACAGACTCTGATTGATGCTCTTCTTGTGCATGAAATGTTTTGTGCCAAAGAAACAATTTTTTACCTCCAAAAGACATTGGATGCCTCAAAACGCTCCTGGAAGGTTTTAGATCCCATTTTTTCAAACTGATTTCCCCTGGTAAAAACAACCCCGTGAGATGATTCCTCCACTTTTTCCACTCCAAATGCATCGAGATGGATGAAAAAAAATATAATGATCCAATCTAGATCAATATATGTGACCAATGAGGCTATGTAACATAAGAGCTCAAGGAAACCATGGCATTGACACCCCATATGAAAGCAAGCTCCAACAAGTTGTTCTCCTTCACCTCCAATACATGTATCAACACAAGCATTCCATCAACAATACTTGTTCAACTGTGCATATATCTCTTCATTCACCATTGGCATCACAATTTCTTCAAAATTTGAAAACATCAACATACAATAATTGATATCAAAACATCACAAATAACCATAAAAATCCTACCATTACAATATCACAAAATATCCATAGATCTAAAAACATGACATCAAACATACCTTGTTACTCATACTTCCTCACATAGTTCTGTCAACTATCATAAGCATAAGTATCAAGAAACAACATAATCATGTGTAAGCAATTCAATAATAAGCATCACAACAACTTATGAATTGTGCATCCATTAATGGCAACAAGTATACCCAATCCATCAAACAACACCTACAATGTCATATCTCTTATTGTTCCTTTGGATTTGATGCTCTTCTCTTATTTCTCCTTTGTTGCTCCTTTCCCTTTAATGCTCTTTTTCAATCAATGATAACAATTCCATTACAGGATCCCCTTGAACTTGACACTTGACATCAATGACTGAGACTTGACATCATTGAAAATTAATTTTCAACAAAGTGCATAAGAAAAGAAAGAATGTTAGCAATGGGAGAAGAAGCATCATTACTAAATTAGCTTACCATACATACTAAACATTAAGTCATATTGTTTAGAGAATAACTTCGGCAAAATCACATAAAAAACCATTTGTCGACGCGTTTCGAACCAACCAGTGTGGTTCATCGTCAGGACAAGTTGAAGATCCAATCTGAGCGATGAACCACACTGGTTGGTCCGAAACGCGTCGACAAATGGTTTTTTATGTGATTTTGCCGAAGTTATTCTCTAAACAATATTATGGATCACAAAAGTCTAAATTCCTTATTAAGTCATCTTGCCTTCCAAAACCAAAATTTAATTCAATTTCATATAATAGTAATGCAAAAATCAAAAGGTCATTCTATGGCATATCAAATTTAGGCCTTGTATATGACATTCATTTTTTTTCTTCAAATAAAGTCAAAATCCCATAAACATGCCAAAAGGAACTCATAGCTTAATTAATGGATGTGAAAAAGGGAGGATAGATAAAAAAACATTTTTTAATTCATAGTAAGAGGTCATATAAAATTTTCAAATCAATATTATGAACATTAAACAATCCTCAAGCATAGACTTCCAAAGTATGTTGGTTAGGTAAAGAATAAGGTGGAGGATAATAGTTTTTCTTCAAAGTGATAAAGGAAGAAAAAATTGAGCATAGAAACATAGAATTATTGATATACCAATTATGTTAAGAAAAACAATGAAACCAATAATGTAAGTGAGCCTATGTGAAACTTCCAAGAATAATACGAAAAAGGAACCTAAATTCAAACAAGGACCTATAATAGATAAAACATGCAATTCCAACACCAAAACACATGGTTGTAGTTTTACTACATTGTAAAATGATAACTTTAGGCATCTAGTGAAACAATAGAACTCTAACATGAAATCCAAACATTGACCCAAGCTAATCAAAACCGTGCATGATATTTCAAGCCAAGATAAGAATGACAAGTCAAGGGAGGTCTAGCTAGGGTCAATGGAACTTATTATTAGGTAAAAGAAATAACATCTAGGTCATAACCTTAAATAAGAACATAATCTAGTACAAGGTTAAGTGCAAATATGAACTAAAGGATTGGAGAAAAAAATACATAAACCCAAATTGTGTGTGTGATTCATGTAATATGATGCAAGCAAATATCCATAAGTTGGAATAATGTGTTCATGTGAAAGGCCATAATCAACATGAAAATGATAGTTTATATATATATATAAATATATAATATATATATATATATATATATATATAATATATATATATATAATATATAATATATATATATATATAGATATATATATCTATATCTATATATATAATATATATATATATGAATGGAGGCTTCTCTGAGTAGATATATTTAGAAAAATAAAGCAAATATCCATACGTTGGAATAATGTGTTCATGTGAAGGCATAAATCAACAGGAAAATGATAGTAATATATATATATATATATATATATATATATATATATATATATAATATGATTAGAGGCTTATGTGAGTAGATATATTTAGAAAACTATCTTCTAGATCTATCACATAACAGAGTTAATTATTGACATGTTTCGAACCAATCAATATGGTCCTAGTTCACCACTTTGGTTGGTTTGAAACATGTTGACAATTAACTATGTCAAGTGATGGATCTAGAAGATAGCTTTCTAAAGCTTAAATATATTTCAATCCTCAAACCATGCTAAAGATTACAATAATTAGTATTATATTACATATGCAAACAATAGATTAGATTGTCATGGTCCCTGAGTTCTTTCCAATAATAATGTAGGAAAGAAACCAAGCCACCCTTTAAAAAACCCTATATTCAAATTTCAATAAAATAATGAGTGAAGGCCAAAATAAACTAACACATTCCAAAGTCAAGGTTGATCATAGATCCATAACCATATAGTAAGTATCAAACCACTCAATAGAAACCATGATACAAATTATAATGACCTAAGTGTTGTTGAGTAAGGTCACAATAGACAAATTTGAAAGTTGGGCTATGAGTCATAGCTTCACAAAAATAAACACCAAAACTCCATTCCTAAACAAAAGAACACAACATAGCCCAAAAATAATCTTAAATCATAGTGTTACCTCAATACTCACAAAAGAAAATATAATCTTTATCCTCCTTCTCTTCTAAAACCATGCATATTTCCTTCCACCAAAAAAAATTATGTATCCAATGATGCTTATGAGGATGGACAAGGAACCTTTTTATTAAATATAACAAATAGAGAAATCAAAGCTAATAGAGAAGCCAAAGCTTAGGATGACAACTAGAAGAATGAAAGTTGTTGACACCTAATCCGAAACGGATGGGTGAACTGGACAGTCATCAAGAAGATGAACTGATCCGTCATGTTTGTATATATAAATATGTATTAGCTAAATGAATAAGATATCAGTTTCTCTCGCTCATTCTGGAGTTACCCTGGCCTGACATGGTATCAGAGCACAGGTCCCAAAAATAGTTGTAACTCCTGCCTGAGATCTGCTCAGTCCTGAGCACTACTCTGACATCTCTGACATTGAAATCGCTGAAGACTGCGTACCTGAAGATTGCATGCCTAAAGACTGCCACTGTCTGCCTTAGTAGCGCATATCTGCATTGAAACGCCTGACAGCGCTAGAAGGAGGGCATTCCGAGAATTGGTAACGTATGGTATGATTCCTATGCTATTATGAAGGATTAAATGTTGTATATGAAATGTTTTGGAATTTTTAAACGCCGTTCGCTGCCTGTACTCCCAAAAGATCTATTCACTGCCTATATTAAAATGTTTCATCCACTGCATGTGGTCATCCATTGAATTGCGTTTCATCCACTGCGTGTGGTCATCCATTAAATTGCGTTTCATCCACTGCGTGTGGTCATCCATATAGTTCTTTTCCACGCGGATATTGTATAGCTCCTCCACTGGTTTTTTATCCGGGCGGTTATTGCTGTGGGGATTCTTCTGGCTCCGAATTGAGAAGGAATGGGAGTGGCTTGACGTGTTCGAACCTTTGTTGGTGCCATTCACATTTAACAAAAACTGCAACACGAATTCGCTGGTGCGTTTGCCATTCATTGGTGCGTTTGCCAGGAGCGAACTGCGGACCATTCGCTGGTGCGTTTGCCATTCGCTGGTGCGTTTGCCAGGAGCGAACTGCGGACCTTCAGCTTAATCAACAAATATTTATTATTGTTTTGTCTCATCTAATCCCATTAGCAACGGTGAGGTGCGTTTGTAGTGATAAGCGTGCAGTTGATCAGCTGGGTAATCTTACCACCACCGCCGACAAAAGAAATTTTGTTCCACTATACCCTCTACGATTTCAGTTGTTTTGAATTCAGAATTGAACAATCTGTTCGGCCATCCTGCTCATGTAAATTCTGTGTAGCAGAATTCTCACTCTTAATATTTTCTTTCCTGACAGATATCAACAAGTCATTTGATTACATGATTAAAGGAGAGAGTCTGAGAACTGTAATTAAAGTGTCTGACTGATTAAAAGGGAAAGAGAAAGTCATGTAAAGTGGCTGATTAAAAGTGAAAGTACCAGTATTGGCTTTAATAACTATGAGAAGTATGTACACAGGTTTATTATCTTAAGTTTAAGATCTATGAGTCTGGCGTTTAGATCAGTGACAAGTATGCACATGGTAGCAGAATTTTGAATATGGTGTTATATACGCTGATTTTTGTAGAGATATATATATGGTGATATATGTAGCAGAGTTTTAATGTTTTTTTTCTCCATAGCAAAATCATTTTTTAAAGCAGCGGAAGTTTTTTAAGAGCAATTTTTTTTTTTCATCAGAAGTATATATCAGCAAATTTTTTTTTTTTATATCAGCAGAAGTAACCTTTTACAGAATGCATTCAATCATCTCTATGATAGGAATAGTTCTCATTGGCAAGGAGAACTATCCTGACTGGTCCCGGATGGTACAACACACCCTCATTTTCAATGAGCTGTGGAAAGGAGTGTGTGTCGGAGAAGGAGACAGTGACCCAGAAAAGCCTACATCAAACAAAGAGCTTGCCATCTGGGAAAACAAGAACAGCAAAGCGTATGCATTAATAGCAGCCTCTGTAAATAAGGAGGTGGGTGAGTCATCACCTTACAACATGCTTAACTGCCTTTGAAGCTTTACAAAAGCTGAAAGAGCTGTATGACTCACATTCTGCACTTGAAGTCGTCCAACTTATGATTAAACTCTTCACTCTTGAACTGCAAAATAATGACCCTCTTGCTCTTGCATCTGAAATAAAATCTATAGTGCATGATATCAAATCCACTAAAGCTGAGCTAGATATATCTCTTATTGCTTTTCTCAAGGCACTGTATCCTACATACTCCAATTATCTTGAGTCTTTGACAAGCAAATGGAAATCTCAAGGATATAACCTTTGACTCTCTTGTGAAAAAGTTTGTTGAAAGGGAAAAAGCCTTTGGAAAGAAGACAGTCCCTGAATCTTCTGAAGAGACTGTATGCATGGCTAATAAAGAAAAATATCCTGCTCAAGATTCTACAAGAGGAAGAGGTGGACGAAGAGGAAGAGGAAGATACTTCAGAGGCAGGGGGGGCAGACATCCTTAAGGAGAAAAGGCAGATTTACATTGTATTCGCTGCAAAAGAAATGGATCACATGATGCCTCTACATGCAAGCTACCATGGGACAAAATTGAGCAGAGAAGAAACCAACAGAAAGGTAAAACTGATGATACATACAAAGGTAAAGCACCTGAATACGCTCACTATATTCAGGCACAATGTAACATTGGAGTAAATGAAGATTTGTTTAACACTTCACTTGCTTCCTGGAAAAATGACTGGCTGCTTGATT
>APFE031472541.1:0-16126 GCA_000404065.3 Pinus taeda
TTTTCCAGAATGTGTTGGATAGGTCTTCTAAAGCATAAAGATGAAGCATTTGAAAAGTTCAAAGCCTTCAAAGCCTTGGTTGAAAATGAATCAGATCGCAAAATCAAATGCCTCAGATTTGATTGAGGAGGGGAATTTACCTTGGAAGAATTCTTTGACTTTTGTGAACAACATGGAATAAAAAGGCAGTCTTCCACCGCAAGGACTCGTAAGCAAAATGGAGTGGTAGAAAGAATGAACAGAACTGTTCAACAAATGGCTCGAGTTATGCTAGATGAATTTGGAACTTTTGCAACCTTCTGGGGTGAAGCTGCATTCGCCATCGTCACTATTCTCAACCAAACAAATGTTTGGGTAAACAACTCTCAAACTCCACATGAACTTTGGTATGGTAAGACTTCTACTGTAAAATACTTTAAAGTTTTTGGAATCAAATGTTACATCAAAAGGACAGATGAAAAACTTGGTAAGTTTGAACTCAGAGCAGATGAAGGTATTCTTCTTGGTTACTCTTCCTGAAATAAAGGATATAAATGTTATAATAAAAGACTTGGGAAAATTATTGAAAGTATTGATATTGTGGTTGATGAAACATGCAAAAATCCAAAACAGATAAAAACTGAAGATTATGACAATGATGAAGATGAGGATTATTTTCCCACATCAAATCACACTGGTTCTGAAGAAGAAACTAATGAAGCACCAGAAGAAGAGATAACGGTAGAAGAAAAGACTCCGTCCAGGTATGTTCAAAAAATCATCTAGATACTCAAATTTTAGGTGAAAAAGAGGCAGGTGTGCAGACAAGAAGAACTATTACAGAAGCCTCAAGCTATCTAGCATTACTATCTTCCACCGAACCTCAAAATGTAAATGAAGCATGCAAAGATGAATGTTGGGTCAAGGCCATGAATGAAGAACTCGAGCAAATTAAAAAGAATAATACTTGGGAATTAGTTCCTAGACCTCATGATAAGAATATCATAGGAACTAAATGGATATTCAAAAACAAGCTGAATGAAAATGGATAAGTTATTAGAAACAAGGTCAGACTTGTTTGTAAAGGATATGCTCAACAAGAAGGTATAGATTTTGAAGAAACTTTTGCACTTATTGCTAGACTTGAAGCCATAATGATGTTTCTTGCTCTTTTTAGTTTTCAGAAATTCAAAGTATACCAAATGGATGTAAAATTTGCCTTCCTTAATGGAGACTTAGAAGAAGAAAATTTCTTTTTTGAACAACCAGAAGGATTCATTCTTGGAAATGATGCAAAACTTGTATGTAGACTCAGAAAGACTCTTTATGGTTTAAAACAGGCTCCAAGGGTCTGGTATTACCGTCTTGACAAATATCTCCACTTACAGGGTTTTTCAAAGGGGTCAGCAGATAGCAATCTATATACAAAGATTGACACTGGTAAATTGCTAATAATTGTTGTTTATGTTGATGATATCATCTTTGGTAGCAATGAAGAATCCATGACTCAGAATTTTGCTTCAGTAATGCAACAAGAATTTGAAATGTGTCCTTGCTTGGTGAGCTTACCTATTTTCTTGGTCTACAAGTTCAACACAATAAAGATGTTATTTTTCTTTCACAAACCCAATATCTCAAATAGATCTTGAAAAATTATGGCATGGAAGATTTTAAACCAGTATTTACCCCAATGGTAGCAGGATGCAGTCTCAGCTCAAATGATGAATCAACAGCGGTACATCCACCAATTTACAGATCCATGATTGGCAGTCTGCTTTATCTAACAGGTACCCGACCTGACATCATGCATGCAGTAGGAATAGTTGGAAGATTCCAAGCAAATCCAAAGGAATCACACCTTCAGGCAGTCAAAAGGATTTTCAAATATCTTCAAGGAACATAGAACTTTGGTTTATGGTATCCTAGAGATATAGTTCTTACTCTTCATGCATATACAAATGCAGATTGGGCAGGAAGTGTTGATGACAGAAAAAGCACTAGTGGTGGTGCATTCTATATGGGTTCCAGGTTAGTGTCTTGGTTCAGCAAGAAACAAAATTCAATTGCATTATCTACAGTTGAAGCAGAATACGTGGCTGTTGCATCTTGCTGCACACAACTAATTTGGATGATGCAAACCTTGCAAGACATTCATATCACATGTACTCCACCCATCTCCATCCTATGTGATAATACAAGTGCCATCAGTATTTCAAAGAATCTAGTCATGCACTCCGAGACCAAGCACATACCCATCAAAATATCATTTTCTACGTGAACAAGTGCTTGAACAAAAGGTCACATTGGAGTATGTTCCCTCCAAAGAACATGTTGCTGATATATTCACTAAATCACTGCCCAAAGAGACATTTGAATATCTCAAACAAAAGCTGGGAGTAGTTGCTGCATCATCTTGCTGTTAAATCCTATTTTTCAGAGAAAGGTTGTTATATGCGAGTTTCATGAAGTGTAGTTGCGTACATATGCAGATTTCTGTGGGCACAGTCGCGTATATGTGGGTTTGAAGAAAAGCAATAGGCTAGACTAAAAAAAAAGGGTTTGCTATGGTTCTGTCAATTATCTGCTTTGTTTGATGATGGTTACAATCTGCTGATAACATGTGGAAATATATTGGTCCTCATAAAGTTGTTGATAACTTGATGTATATCTGATTGATGATGATGTTTTGATATCTCTTTCTGACATATGCAGTGATCAGATTTGACAGTGAACAGGTGGAACAGGTTCAGGGGGAGAACATGCTATGCTTCTAATAAAGCATTGTTGGCATTATGTTTAGAAGTCTTTGGTACCTAATCAATGGTGATAAGTTCTTACTTTCTGATGATAGGATGATACTCACATACGTTGATTGTCATGGTTGATGATGTGGGATGTTCCCTAGTGATGATATAATGAAGGTTCTTGTGGAAAGATAATGCAGTTCTTGATAATGATGTGTATGGTGTTTCACATACATATGATATGATGTGAATGATTTTGAGCGACCGCTTGGAGTTATGACATATGCTTAGTTGATTCATGGAAGGTTATGATAAGGGAACGAAGCAAGTTGATCTTGATGAGATCAAGAGGATGAGTTGATATATGTCGACATACTTTGACTCAGGTTGATGATATTTTGGGAACTAATGATGGACGTATACAGGGTGCTAGTCTAGATGCTGTTGACAGATGTTGCTGATGGTGCAGATCATATGATAGTTGCTGACGACTAACATGGTCTTGTCTTAGATATTTGGTCTCTGTTATATATGTCATGCATATCATTTAATGTAAAGGTCATGAAACGACCTAATTTGTAACCCCACTATGTATGGGATGGATGATGTAATTGTTTTTTTGTTTTTATCATGTATCAACAATTGGTATATCCTCACTTGGTCGGGTGGATGAGTCAAATTTGGTATATCCCCACTTGGTTGGGAGATGGATGTACGTATGAGTCATTAGTGACAAGAAGGTCTGTATTCTTTAGAAAATCTTTTTGCAGACTTTGCTTGTGCTCGGGGGGAGCATGGACTCGATCATGGGAGCTCAATCAGTACACTTCAGCATATCAGAGAATTTAGCATTTATTTAGGGGGAGCATGACCCTTTGCCCTTGATGTCAAAGGGGGAGAGTGACTTGGTGTTGTTGTTGCCATCAAGTCCAAAGGGGGAGATTGTTGGCATTATGATAAAGGTGTTGTTCTTGATTGCAACTCACTCAGATGAAAGATCACAGTACAACAGGTTAACAACAAAGAATTGTAGATCAGGCTACATAGAATGAAGAAAGAGAGGTATACGCAGGTTCACCTTGACCAAGCTGCATATAGACGTAGGTTGATTGTATACAAGTCACGTATACGCACACACACACTTTCACAGAAGCAAAAGTGCGTATATGTTGGAAAAATAAGCTTTTGGTTCATGGTATTTTGTCCAAGGTATTTTGACACATGGTTTTGGTTCGAGGTATTGACCATAGGTATTTGGTCCAAGGTATTGGTCCTAAGTGGTTTTGGTCCATGTTATTGAGAAAGGCCTAAAACTATAAAAGGAGGAGAAGATCGTTAGGCCAAGGGTGCAAGTATCGAATATTTGATGAAGTGTGAGATCTAGTCTGCAGGTTATTGGGTTATGGTGCATTGCTGGATCTGAACCAAGGATGAACCTTAGTGGATGATGAGGGATTGGATCTAATGATGGATCGGGATCTTAAGGCGTAAAATGAACTATCATTATGCGTTTTGCTCATGTATATTCTAGATCTGAATACTAACACATATATTATTCTGTAAATGTTATGATCTGGGTTTAATTGAAGTTTGGTATAGCTGTAAAATTATGAATTAACATTTACAAATGTATACGCTGGTTGGCTTTGACAAAAGCGCGTAGACACGCTGGTTAGACATAGGGAAGTAGCATATACCTTGTGAAGAATGTTTCAGTTGTTTTGTTTGCTATTACAGAGATCTGGGTTCTGTTCTGGTGACTGTATTTTGGTGTATTCTGAATGATCAGATTTAGGAGTTTCAGTGATTGGTTTATGTACTTGATGATTGTATTGCAGCTATGATGTTGTTGATGGGTCCAATATGAAAATTAGATGAAACGTGGCTTTCAGATTATGGTGTTGTGTTCCAAGAGTATCCAGTCTGAAAATTTATGAAACGTGGTCCTTGGTAGAAGAGTGGAGTTTCCTGTAGGGTGGCACTTACGTACTAGTAAGCATATTGGCTAGTACAAGAGTTAGGGGGTTGTAGCTCCCTTCCAGTAGTAGCTAAAAACGAGAGAAGGTTGCAACCTTCTGCAGCTAGAAGTCTGCGTACTGGTATAAGTCTGCACTCGTACAAAATTGTAAACAAATTTTTCTCAATATTAAAAGAAGACAGAGATGACAACAACAGGTGGTTTTTACCCACATTGGGTTTCCACCTTATATCTTGGTGTTCATGTGTGATGCTTATGTGTAATGTTTTATTCTGCTTTTACTGCACTATCTAATTAATATTTGACATACTGGTTAAAGTTCAATGCGCGATAAGTTGGGTAAATCAAAAGTTATCTGCATATACGCTGGTTGCTTTAATAACAGTCATGTATACACACTGATTCACTTAGCTAAAGTAGCATATACAAATCTGTTTATGGAAATGAAATATTATTGATTTATAAATACTGATTCACCCCCCATTTCAGTATTATTTCCAACAGTAACAAGTTGGAACACAGAGCCTATGAGTGTCCAGAAAACGTAGGAACAAATCACAGAAATGTAATTGTTGCTTAGACTGAAGAGGAAGTAGAAAAGGTGCCAGAAGAAGAAAATTTACCAGAGAAAGGGGAATCTTTGGTAGTTAACAAAGTTTTGTTAAAGCCAGCAAAGGAAGTTGTTGAACCAGCACAGAAAAAGACTTTGTTCAAGATTGTGTGCAAGGTTCAAGGAAAATGCTGTCAAATAGTAATTGGTAGTGGTAGCACTGATAATTTGGTCTCTATAGAAGTGGTGGAAAAGTTGAAATTAAAAACAAAGAAACATCCAACACCTAACAGGGTGTCATGGCTTCAAAAAGGACATCAGTTGTTAGTGAAGGAACAATGTGAAGTGGAGTTGCAGTTGCGCAGATACAAAGACAAAATTCTATGTGATGTGATGCCTATGGATGTGTGTCACATATTGCTGGGAAGACCTCGACAGTATGACAAAGGGGCTATGCATGATGGGAAAAAGAACACATACAAATTTGGTAAAGATGGTATTAATCATACATTGTTGCCTATGGAAGAAGAGGATGCATCAAGAAAATTTGATCCAAAGACTCTATTGTTGAGTGGAAAGTAATACTTGCAGTAGATTGAAGAGGATGAGGTAAATTTTGCATGATTTGCAAACCCAAGGTAATAATTACTTCCACTAAAATCTCTGATTTGCCAATTGAAATTCAAGGGATGTTGGAAAATTATTGTGATATCATTGTAGATGATTTGCTTAATGAGTTACCACCCATTAGAAAAATCAGTCATCATATAGATTTGATTCCAGGGGCAAATCTACCAAATAAAGCAGCTTACAGGATGACTCCCACAAAAATGAAGAAATTAGAAAACAAGTTCAGGAATTGTTAGATAAAGGACTAGTTAGAGAGAGTTTGAGTCCTTGTGCAGTGCCAACAGTGTCGAGTCCAAAGAAAGATGGAGGCTGGAGAATATGCATTGATTCAAGAGCAATCAACAAAATAACAATCAGGTACAGATTTCCTTTACCTAGAATTGAAGATTTGATGGATTGTTTAAGTGGAACAAGATATTTTACAAAGCTGGATTTAAAAAGTGGGTATCATCAAATAAAGATTAGAGAAGGTGATGAATAGAAAACTACTTTTAAAACAAATGAAGGACTGTATGAATGGATGGTAATGCCTTTTGGGTTATCAAATGCTCCTAGTACATTTATGAGGCTTATGAATGAAGTGTTGAAAGAATTTATTGGTAAATTTGTAATAGTATATCTGGATGATATATTAGTTTACAACAGATCTAAAGAGGAACATATGAGACATCTGAGTTATGTCTTACAGAAGCTGAAACAAGAAAAGTTACTGTTAAATTTAAAGAAATGTTCATTCATGAAGGAAGAGTTGGTATATTTGGGCTTTGTTGTTTTCGCTAATGGATTAAAGATGGATTCAGAGAAGATAAAGGCAATCATAGAGTGGCCTTCATCGAAAAGGGTTTTTGAGGTAAGAAGTTTTCATGGTCTTGCTAGTTTTTATAGAAAATTCATAAGGAATTTTAGTAAGATCAATGCTTCTATTATTGATGCTATAAAGAAGGATAAACAACAATTTAAATGGACTGTTGAAGCAGAAAAGAACCTTCAGATGATGAAAAGAAAGATCACTAAAAAACCTATTTTAATTTTGCCTGATTTTAATAAACCTTTTCAAGTGAAATGTGATGCTAGTGGAGAAGCCATTGGCGCTGTTTTAAGTCAGGAGGACAAACTTGTAGCTTTTTTCAGTGAAAAACTGAATGAATCAAAGAAGAAATATTCTTCTTATGATAAGGAATTTTATGCAGTTGTGCAGTCATTGAAAAAGTGGAGACATTACTTGATGTCTAAGGAGTTTATACTTTATTCAGACAATCATGCATTACAGTACATTATGCAACAGCCAAAGCTTAATTAGAAGCATGCAAAATGGGTAGAATATCTTCAAAGTTTTAATTCTGTATTGAAACATATAAATGGCCAATCAAACAAAGTAGCAGATGCCTTAAGTAGAAAAAGTATCATTGTTCAGGAAAGTCAAATTCAAGTGTCGGGTTTTGATTTTCTTAAAGAATTGTAGGAGAAAGATTTAGAATTTAAAGAGGCACTTGAAGCTTGTAAAAATCTTGTTTTGTTAGACTGAAGTAAGTGGCTAGATTTTTTCTTGCAAGAAGGATTGTTGTTTAAAAGAAATCAACTGTGTATACCAAATTGTTCTATGAGGGAAAATTTAATCAAGGAGAAACATAGTGTGGACTTGGAGGACATTTTGGTCTAGACAAGACTTATGAGCAGTTGAATCGGTTTTACTTTTGGCCAAAGATGAGATCTGAAGTGGAGAAGTATGTGAAAAATTGTAAAATCTGTCAGTATGCAAAGGGAAGGAGCCAAAACACAGGTCTGTATGTTCCATTACCGATTCCAAATAGACCTTGGGATATGGTAAGTATGGATTTTGTTTTGGGTTTACCAAAAACTCAAAGGGGAAATGATTCAATTTATGTTGTGGTTGAAATTTTTTCAAAAATGGCACATTTTATTCCATGTTATAAAACTAGTGATGCTACTCACATTGCTAATCTATTTTTTAAGGAGATTGTAAGGTTGCATGGATTACCTGAGAGCATTGTTTCAGACAGAGACACCAGATTTGTTGGTCATTTCTGGAGGACATTGTTGGTACTAAACTGAGTTTCAGTTCAGCTTATCATCCTCAGACTGATGGACAGACTGAAGTTTTAAACAGAAGCTTGGGTAATCTTCTGAGAAGTCTTGCAGGTGAACATCCAAAACAGTGGGATCAAATTTTGGCAAAGGCTGAATATGCTTATAATGATTCTCTTAGTAGGAGTACATGGCAGAGTCCATTCCATGTAGTTTATGGAATGCACCCAAGTGGAGTGTCTGAATTGAGGGACTTGGAAAAAGCTGAAACGAGAAGTGCTAAAGGGAGAAGATTTTGCTTCAGAGATTCAAGCAATACATGAACAGGTAAAACAACAGTTACAGGATAGCAACATAAAGTACAAGAGCAAAGCAGACTTGAAGAAGAGAGAAGTTAATTTTGAGGTTGGAGATTTGGTTTTAACACACTCGAGGAAGGAAAGATTTCCAAAAAGAGTATAACAAATTAAAATTTAAGAAAATTGGACCATGTAGAGTCTTGAGGAAATTTTCTGCAAATGCATATGAAATTGAATTACCCCTTGACATTGGAATATTTCCAATTTTCAATGTTGCTGATTTGTACAGGTATGAAAGTGGAAATGCAGATGATACAACAAAAGACAAGGAAGAACAAGAGGTTGATTGGGTAAAACGGTTACCTACAGCAAAGGCATTGCAGCCAGAACAGATTTTGGATAAGAGATTGTTTAAGAAGACAAGAGGACAAGAGTATTTTCAGTATTTGATCAAGTGGAAAGATCAACCAATTGTTGATGCTACTTGGATGACAGATGCCATGCTACAGAAGTTGGGCAATTCTGTAGAAGAGCTCATGGGCAGGAGCCCATGAAGAATTTTGTCCTTAGGAGTCTGATGTAGGAGCATGAGGCTTGAAGACAAAAGACTTTGAATTTTATTCCAAAAATACAAAAAAAAGTTGACAAGAAAAGGAGTGGGATCCTTTAGCTGTCACTTTATAAAGCTTTGTAGATAGGATTTGAGCTAGAATTCAGGGATTTGAATTATCTTGTAATTAATTCAAGTATGTAGACTTAGTTGAGATTCGTGAGGAGAATATCATGCAGATTAGATATTATCTAGGATTGGACAGATTTGGTCCATTGATTGAGGATCTGATTGTTGTATGTAATGGCATTTATGTAAGTTTTGAATTAGTGTAATGAGATTTGGTTGAGGTGGATTTGATTGTAAAATTTGGTATCTCTCTATATCTCTGTGTATACTGTGCATGAATGGTCAATCCCAGAGGTTTTAATATCCTTCGAAATATTTCTGAGTTCTGTTGATTTCCAGTTTGAGCCCTTTAGAAGTAGATTTTGTATAATCTTGTGTTATCGCGTTTAAATCTTCACTCACTGTGTATTAAATAGTCTGGATATGTTTTAAGAAATATAACTTACAAACAGGCTAAACTTGGCGAAATTGCAAATTCTTGGTGGAACGAAGAAAACCCCGACAAAATTCATGAGAACCCCAGGAGAAGATCTGAACCGTCTGATTTACAGGCAACAGATCTAATGGTGATCGTGTGCTAACAAGCGCGGATGTTAATTCCAAAAACGGACGCGATAAATTATAAAACTGAGTTAATAGCTCAGTTAATCGTGACTGTTCGCTTGAAGGAGTCAGATCCGACTGTGATTGCGTTGAAAAATGCACGGGAGTTAATATAAATTTCGGACGCAATATTTTATCAACTGTGGTTTAATCCAGTTGAATTTCGGATCGATCATAGCTATTCATTAAGAAGGGACGAGATCCGACGGATATTGCTCCAGAATATGCACGCGGGTTAACTTAAATTTCGGACCTGAGAAGGTTATGAACTGCAGTTGTATTTCCTTTCGGTTTCGTGGGAAAGGTGAAGGTTTGCCATATATCGGGTAAATTAACCAATTCTCCTATTTTAGTAGAATAGCTAAAACTGGAGGTTGATGACTGATTCTCCAAAGGAAACTTGAGAAGAAGTTCCACCCGAGCTTGAGGAGATTGTTTCTGGCTTTGAATGATTATCCTTAACACTTGCAACCAGCCCACCAAACATACTGTAGAGTTGGAGGAAGGGGCCAAACCCGTAATCAGTGAGCCATATCGACATCCAAAGGAATTTAAGGACGAGATAGAAAAGACAATCCAAGAATTGTTAGCGATGGGCCATATTAGACCCAACTCAAGTCTGTTTGCTTTGTCAGTGGTTCTGATTAAAAATAAGGATGAAACGTGGAGGATGTGTATTGACTACTGGGTACTCAACAAGAAGACCATAAAAATAGGTATCTTATCCCCAAGATCAATGGGTTACTGGATGAGTAACATGGGGCAATTTATTTTTCAAAGATTGACCTATGATCAGGGTCTCATCAAATCTGGGTTCAGGAGCAAGATGTGCGGAAGACAACATTCAGATGCCACTATGGACACTTTGATTTTTTGTCATGCCATTTGGTCTAACCAATGCTCTCACCACATTGCAATATTGCATGAATATCATCTTCAACAAGTAGTTAAGAAAATTCTTTTTAGTATTTTTTTAGGACCTTCTCATATACAATATGACATGGGAAGATCACTTGGGGTACTTGGATAAAATTTTGAGCACAATGCAACAACAATCACTCTATGCCAAGGCATCAAAATGTGCATTTGGGATGATGAAGATTCTTTATCTGGGACACATAATTAGCCTGAGAGGAGTATAGGTACATCAAGAGAAGATTCAAGCACTATTGGACTAGCCAACAACCTAAGAATTTGACTGTGTTGCGAGGATTTTTTGGAATTTGTAGCTAGTACTGACAATTCGTCAAATGCTTCTCTCAACTAAGCACGCCATTAACAAATTTGACAAAGAAAGGAGCATTCAGGTGGACAAAAGAATTAGACAAAACGTTTAATAAGCTCAAGGAAGTAATGAGCTCCTGTCCAGTACTAGCTTTCCCCGACTTAAGTCAACCCTTTGTGTTAGAATATGATGCATCATGAGAAGGAATAGGAACAATTTTAATGTAGAAGGGCCATTTAGTTGCATTTGAGAGTCGGAAACTCCAGGACACAAAGAGACTTTACTCCATATATGACAAGGAAATGCTAGCTATTATGCACACCTTGGCAAAGTTCAGGCAATACTTGGTGGGAAACTGGTTCGTAGTGAAGATAGACCACAACAACTTATGCCATTTCTTGGAACAAAAGGACCTGAACGAATGACAACAAAAGTGGGTGAGCAAGGTCCAGACTTATGATTTTGATATTGAATACGTAAAAGGGAAAAAGAATATTGTAGTCGATGGACTCTTTAGAAAACCAACAACACATTCTTTGATGGAGCTTACAGAATACTGGAGGACTCACCTCTTAGTGGAATATTCCAAGAACAAATTCACTCGTGCTCTGACCTTCTTGACAGGTTTGAAGGAGTCTGTCGACTACTTCAACTTTCTTGAACTTGAAAGCTGACTCCGTTTGAGCTGCTCAACCTCTGGAGCTTTCTTCTCCTTGTCCTCTATCACTGCTTTTCTTCGTGGCATTGCTTAGATAGGCTGGCCCTTTGGCCTATACATGTTTCTCACTGAAACTCCTATGACATGTCCCTCATCACAAATAGATCCATTGGGTCTGATCAATACGTTTTGTTAAAATTATCAACTAGGGCCAACTTCCACCTTAGGACAACTCATATGATGGAGATGCTTATTGCATTGGATTCCTCTTTCGGAGAGGTACAATTTTGATATAAATATCATCTCATTCTGATAAGTAGAAATGGAATTATGAATTTATTCTTTCCGATGGACAAATTTTCAAGGTCGGCTTCAGTCAAATGTAGGCTCATGAAACCCAATGGATGGGTCTCCTCACCCTCAACGAATTGTATAAATAGGAGTGACCCTTCTCTCATTTGGACACTCACTCATCTCATCACATCATCTTCTCTCTCCTCTTTTGATTGGTTTGTACAACTTGGAGGCTCTTTTCTCTTCGCACGTGTGGAAGGAAGACTGTTTTTGGAGGCTGAGATTTTCCATGATTAGGGCGGCGTTGACCAATGTTGACTTTAGTACTTTGACTGCAATGTTGACTTCTGTTTTGGGCTAGAACTTCGATTTTTTTTAAGGCCGCATTCTTTGGCACGTAAATCGAGACATGCAGGGACAATTTGACCACGTTGATTGCAACATTGACTTTTTGTTTGATTGCAGAAATTACAACAAGCATTGTTTGGGTTGACCAAGCTGTTTTGGGTTGACTTTCACCCTCTCTTGAGGCTGTTGTATTCTGCGATTGACCAAGCTAATTTCAAATTGATTTGGGGCAGCTTTGACCACTGTTGACTTGTTGGTTAGGGCTGCATTGACTGCTGATTTGACATATATGTTTTGGGCTTGTACTTATGATATTTGTACTCTCTCTCTTTGCTGAACTATTGAAGAACAATAAGAAGAATTGATCAAAGGGTTTCCCCACATTGGGGTGTATCCCTGACATCCGCCACACCTTGTGTCCTCTTGTCTTGACTTGTCGCATATGATTTTATGTTCTATCTACATTTATTGTCAATGATTATATGTTAATGTGATTTCTACTGGATATAATTGGAAATTGTTATTGGGCTACTAAAGAAACATCGATGTAAATTGTGCTTAAGCATAGAAGATACCATTGTTATCTAAAATTAACACCTTTCCATCTTGGAATGCTACACAAACCTTTTCTTCTCCATCGTAGAGATTGAGAGCAAACTCTAGTTGTGTTCCGGCATCCACAACACGTCCTTTACTTCCATCCCGCCTCATGACTCAAGTTTGAATATCATTGTTCCAACCCCCCTTCATTGCATGTTGGTATCAACACCAAACTACACACAGTTTTGAGTCCCACTTGGTTAGGTTGTCAAATTGTTCCCTTGCTCATGTCATATGTCTTGTGGCTTCGTTGTCTAGTAGCCATGCACCTACTGGTAATGTGCTTGAGGTAAGCCAGGAATCAAGTATGAATTCGATTTCAAACTCCCTTAAAACTTCTCTCCTTTCCCCCTTTCTTCCTCTTTGGACACTGAAGCATAGCCTTCTGTCTTATTACAGGCAAAACACTTGACCTTAGTCAAGTCCTTCTTCTTGGGCTGTGAGGTTGACTCCTCACCCATACTACTCAAACATTTGCTCCACATTCCCCTACTGGCAAGAGCAAAACTCTCATCATCCCCACTCTTTTGCTATTCTCCAGATAATGATTCTCCTAATCCCCTTTCAGGTGAAGTCATCTCACAATCCGTTTCAATCTAGTAGCTTTTCTTGTGCTAGAATGCCTGTCACAAAGGTAGCCCCATGTTTTTGAGAACCCGCTCAGGGCTATCCTTACAAGCTCATCATCTGGCAAGGCTACCCCAAGAGCTCCAAGCTCATCTCAAACTTGGTGAATCCTTGTGAGGTATGATGCCGTGGTATTTGATTTAGTCATCTTGGTGTTCCTGAGCTTCTTCCTTAACACCATTTTCTGATTTTTATTGTCACTCTGATATAGACTCTTCAGCGCAATCCACATGTCATGGGCGCTATTCTTCCCTGATATGTGAGGGATCACGTGATCCTTCACCCCATCTATGATGATACATCTGGCCTTCACATCTTTCAATTTGTGGGCTGCTAGAGATGTAGCGTTTGAGGACTGACCTATGCCAATTATTATGTGTTTTGATCACACCGATGGGCTCAACCACACCTTTGGCTTGCCTAATTGCCTCAACTAGTCTACTCGATTTGTTGCGTGGTTGGCTTGCTATTTGTTCTATAACCTCCAACCCACATGGTGGCCTATCATCCAACTGCCCCCACAATCTGCCTCATCTGTGCCTATACTCGATATAGTCTTCCTATAGTGCCTATAGTTGTTCGCATTATAGTTGCTTGACCTACTAATCAACCAACTCTACTGTGACCCCACTTGATCGATGTTTGGCACAACTCTTGCTTGTCACCCTATTGTTGTGAAAATTTTTGAATCTAACAAACCAGAAATACTATTGCAGTAAACTGATTTGCATTACCTACTTGTGTTCTTCATTTTAACAAGTAATTTTAAGAAATATTCAGAAAATATTAATGCAAATACACTGTAGCCGACACCCCTATACAAATCAAGTATTGAAAAATAAATGAGACAACCACACAAAGGACACACTTATTTTTGGACTAAACATCCCTGGAAAAACCCAATGCAGGAAAACCGGTGCAACAGATATGAGGGTTTTATTATTAAGCAGATTTTTGAATACAACTAGGGTGCCAAATTGGACTCACCCAAAAGAGAATAAACTCGGTAGAAGTACCTCTATTCAGAGACAGATATTTTGGTGAATCCAGCGACTGGATGAACAAACCCCACAGGTGATTGCGCTGTCCCCAGTGTTGTGTAGTGATGGCTACTCCCAACTCTGTGCTGGAACTGCGTCACCTCCTTTAGGAGTTGCGTCACCGTCACAACGAGCCTTCCTCACTCAGAAATCGATCTGCTGAACTGATGCCTGATCTACCTCACAGAAACCCCAGCGTTGCCTCTAAGTGACTGCGTCAGCCCTCTAGCCTTTGCGTCACCCTTTTTGGAGTTGCGCTATCTCTCCCTGGTGTTGCGCTGCCTCTATACTATGTATTCTCGGCCTTGGACGAAAGTCCCTCTGCCGAACTGCCCCTTTCTACAGCAGAAGCTCACTTCGGATTTCTTAGCAAACCAGGCTCCATAATTTTGATATAGCTCAAGTGCTTCTCTCACTGTGTGTGTTCTCCAACTGACCCCAAGCCTTCCTTTATACTTTTCCTGTTGAGAAATCAACAACTGTGATCTAATCTCTAATCAACAACTAAGATTAAATTAGACTTGATCCTCGTCTCTTAGAAGCTTCTCACCCATATTTACATTAATTCACTTTAATTATTTTACTTTCCTAAGTTTTAACTTAGGCACCATTAAAAATAATTAATTATTTGAATAACATGCACTCCGGGTGGAATTTCTCCAAACGATTCCTGGGTCTTGGAGATCTCATGTGTTCTAACCCCTCCACAAAATTTTGGAGCTAGAGCACATCCGATGATCTACCCAAAAATCAACATTCCCTCTTAGCGAGGAATGTGCTCTAACAATACTTCCCAGTAGAAGTATCACACTGATCCATGACATCGGTCCTCTGCGTCGCTGCAATCTGTACTGTTGCCCATGACACTGCCACTGTTACTGCTGCATTTGTACTGCATCTCCCTCTAAATATGCTGCATCATGCTGCCCATAACATTGCCACTGCTAACTGCTGCACTGCAACTCAGTTGCTAAGAAGTAAGCAACGGAAAAGCCACCCAAAAGCTGACATGCTGGTCAGTCTAGATGCTCCTTGACGCTGAAGTTATCTCTGCTGCTAATCTATGTTGACCCTCTGATGCTACTGCGCTGCTGTTGTATCTACTTTGTGCCTTCTGCACTGCTGCAACACTCCACTACGCAGCTTCAGACTTTGGCACTCTAGCTCTAAAACTATTGCTCCATCATCCCTCGCACCAACTGACTCTCGTCATTCTACTACTGTCATTAAGGGCTCCCATCGCTGTATGTGATCCAAGAGTTTGGGCACCTCAAGGATCTTGCCCTTTTATGTAGTCCTCCCGAGTACAACTCAATATTGCCCCACCTCTTCTCTAGAGGCGCATGAGCACTCATGGCGCAATCCTCATTGTCCTCTTTGTTAGCTTGCGTTGGAGCAACCTTTGAGTTAAACTTCTCTTCTTTGCCCTTCTTCTTTAGAGGGCACTGTGTGGCGAAATGACCCATTTCTCCACATCTGAAGCATCTGACTCTGGATATGTCCTCCTTCTGTTTTTGCTGTCCCGCTGATGCGAGAGCTGGATCCTCCTCTTCCTCCTTCTTGAGTCTAATCCCTTTGCTGCTACTTCCCGCCTTGGTTAATCGTCTGATCTCAAACTGTCGAAAAGCTGCTCACATCTCCCAACTGGGAAGAGAAGCCCTGCCCAAGATGCTTTGGACAAAGGTTTCCCAGTCTTCAGTGACTGCATTCAGGGCAGTCCTGACCATAAATTCAACATCTGGTGTAGACCCTACGGAAGTTAGCTGGTCACGGATCCTTGCAACCTGAGAAGGAAGGGATCGATTTCTTCTCCCTTCTGCATCTGG
>APFE031472551.1:2591-41875 GCA_000404065.3 Pinus taeda
AAGTGTTCCTCCAAACATTAGGCCGTACAGATATCCCTATGTCCAAAAGAGTGAAATTGAACGTATGGTTGCAGAAATGCTAGAGGCTGGTATAATTCAACCAAGTCAAAGTTGTTTCTTTGCTCCAGTGGTATTGTTGCACAAGAAGGATGGATCATGGCGCATGTGTCCGGATTATAGGGAGCTCAACAAGCTCACTATTAAAGATAAGTTTCCCATTCCTGTCATTGATGAATTACTGGATGAATTGCATGGATCAATTTACTTCACCAAGTTTGATCTTCATTCAGGATATCATCAAATCAGAATGAATACTGAAGACATTTCGAAAACAACATTTAGAACTCATGAGGGTCATTATGAATTTTTTGTCATGCCTTTTGGCCTTACCAATGCACCTTCTACATTTCAAGGTTTGATGAATTCCATTTCCAAACCATTAGAAAAATTTTGTTACTATTTTTTGATGATATGCTAATCTACAACAAGTCTTGGAAGGATCATGTTGAACATGTTGAAAGGGTGCTCAAAATATTGGAGAAACAAGTATATGCAAACAACTCCAAATGTTTCTTTGGAGTACAAGAGGTGGAATATCTAGGTCATATTGTATCTCATGAAGGTGTTAAGGTAGACCCTAGCAGAATTAAAGCCATTAAGGAATGGAAAATCCCCACATCCATAAAGCATCTGCAAGGATTTCTCAGGTTGACAGGGTATTATTGCAGGTTTGTTAAGAATTATGGGAGAATAACAGCACCTCTAACAACATTATTGAATAAAGATGCATTTTCATGGACTCTAGAAGCAACAAAAGCCTTCGAACATCTTAAAGAGGCAATGTACCAAGCACCGGTCTTAGCTATGCTAGACTTCACAAAAACCTTTATTGTGGAATATGATGCTTCAGGCAATGGAATTGGTGTTGTTTTAATGCAAGATGGAAGACTCATTACTTTTGAAAGTTTTCCAATCAAAGGAAAGTATTTACACAAAGCTATTTATGAGAAGGAAATGTTAGCAATACTACATGCACTTAAGAAATGATGACCCTACCTAATGGGAAGACACTTTAAGGTAAAGACGGATCATGATAGTCTTAAATACTTTTTAGAACAAAGATTATCCTTTGAAGAGCAACAAAAATGGGTCACAAAGATGTTGGGTTATGACTTTGAAATCATCTACAAAAAAGGGAAGAAAAATGTTGTGGCAGATGCACTCTCAAGAAAGAATGAGGACGTGGAAGCATTGTTGTGCACCATGTCTATTATCCAACTAGATTGGATAAATGAAGGAAGGGATGAATGGAAGAATGACAAAGAAGTGTGGGCACTCATTCAAAAGCTACAACAAGATCCCAGTACATCTGATACATTTAGCTGGAAAAATGATTCGTTATGGTACAAAGATCGCTTATACCTATGTAATAATTTCCAACTCAAACAAAATATTCTTATGGAATTGCACACTTCTCCGTTAGGAGGGCACTCAGGATTTTTAAAAACTTACCATAGGGTTAAGAAGGAATTTTCTTGGGATGGCCTTAAATCTGATATTCAAAATTTTGTGGTGGAATGTTTGGTTTGGCAACAAAATAAAGTTGAAACAATTAAGACCCCAGGTCTATTACAACCCTTATCCATTCCAAGTCAATGTTGGGAGCAGGTTTCAATGGATTTGATCACAGGTTTACCCAAGTCCGAATGAAAGAATGTCATCATGGTGGTAGTTGACAGACTTACCAAGTATGCACACTTTTGTGCATTATCGCACCCATTTAAAGCCAATACAGTTTCTACTGCATTTATGGAAACAATTCAAAAGCTACATGGAAACCCAAAGATTATTGTAAGCGACAGGGATCCCATTTTCACTGGAAATTTTTGGACATAATTTTTTTCTTGTCTTGGTACTTAATTATCTCATAGATCATCTTATCATCCTCAATCGGATGGGCAAACTAAGATAGAAAACAAATGTTTGGAAGGATATCTTCATTACTTTCTATCTGATAAACAGATGCAATGGGTCAAATGGTTTCCTCTGGCTGAGTGGTAGTATAATACTTTATTCCATACTGTAGCAAAAATGACCCCATTTATGGCACTTTATCGATATCATCCACCATCCATCACATCATATTTAAGAGAAAATTATAAGGTTCAAGCAGTGTAACATCTCATCGAGCATCAACAACAAGTTCTCCAACTCTTAAAGGTTAACCTCACATTGGCGCAGAATAGAATGAAACAACAAGCAAATCAACATCACAGCGAAAGAAGTTTTGATGTAGGTGATTGGGTATTCCTAAGGCTACAACCATATAAACAAATGTCCCTCGAGCAAGCTAAGAAGGATAATAAATTATCATCAAAGTATTATGGTCCGTACAAGGTGTTGCAAAAGATTGGTACTATGGAATACAAATTGGAGCTTCCTGCAGCTTCCCGAGTGCACCTAGTTTTCCATGTTTCATGTTTAAAGAAGGTTATAGGTGACAAGCTCCCAGTTCAAACAATATTGCCAGAACTTGACGAGGAAGGAAAAATCATATTGGAACCAGAAGTAGTCACAAAAATAAGAACTCGACAACTACAAAATCGATCAATTTCGGAGTATATCATCAAATGGAAGAACTTATCCACTGAAGATTCCACATGGGAGGATGAGAATTTTATACAGAAGCATCCAGAACTACTCAAGCATTGAGGACAATGCTTTTCAGAAGGAGAGGGGCACATTAGGTCCCTATAATACTATTGATTCCCCCATTACTATTGTCATTGTATACCTTATTGTTATTATTGTGCCCCTATTTTCCCCATATTGTTATTATTGTGCCCCTAATTTCCCCATATTGTTATTAGTGTGCCCCATAGAAACCCACTATTGTTATTTTTGTGCCCTTATGTTATTACTGTTAGGTCGACTTGATTATATTGTGGCCCCTTAGACTCCTATATATAGAAGGGAGGTTTAGTCATTTGAATCATCCAAAAAAATTTCATTTGTGTAATGTAAAGTAGATTTCCCCCTCGAAGAGGCTGAATTCTAAGGCGTTCATCTTTCTTTTCTATCCTTTTGTGAACTGGTTTCATAACAAAATATCCCATACCTCGACGTCTCAGATCC
This sequence comes from Pinus taeda, assembly GCA_000404065.3. Classification (NCBI taxonomy): domain Eukaryota; kingdom Viridiplantae; phylum Streptophyta; class Pinopsida; order Pinales; family Pinaceae; genus Pinus; species Pinus taeda. The sequence goes on from APFE031472551.1 coordinate 5,727, forward strand.
CCACTCTCTCATCTCCGTATATACAGATTTATGTAGACATGACTAAATTTCATGATAGGGAAATCAGTGTATTAGGTTGCTTTCTTCAAAGCACCCCTACTCCAGATATGATAGAACTTCGTTTAATTGATGACTTGAATTATGACGATCCACGATATGTAAATTTTTTGGATGAAGTGATGTATTTGAATATATTTTCTATAATGCGCTATTTAATCTTATCCTGCAAGTTTTACTAAGTGTTTAAATTTCCTTAAAATATGGACTTATAATTATCAAGAAATATTGGTACATACCTAGATTGGTGAAACTGTAAATTTGGTATTGATATAAATTTTGTCATTTTCCTCCCCCAATTTTTAAATTTTGAGAATACATAGTCCTCTCCAATTCATTCCAATTTATATATATATTCATACCTTATTCCCAAAATGTCCTCTCATATTTACTTGGGAGAAGACATGGTCCTCTCCAATTAATTACCCAATTTTATATTCATATCACATTCCCAAATGTCCTCTCAGATTTACTTGGGAGAAGACATGGTCCTCTCCAATTAATTACCATTTTATATATTCATCTCTCATCCCCAAAATGTCTTCTCGCATTTACTTGGGAGAAGACATGGTCCTCTCCAATTAATTACCAATTTATATATTCATCTCTCATCCCCAAAATATTTACTTGGGAGAAGACATGGTTCTCTCCAATTAATTATCCAATTTTATATTCATATCACATTCCCAAATGTCCTCTCATGTTTACTTTGGAGTAGAGAAGTCAAATGTAAGGATGAGGGAGAAGTTATGACATCAATGAGAGGTGGTTGAGGTGGAGAAGAGAAGGGGGCATAAAAGGGGAAGGATGAGGGGAGGAAGAGGAGGGCTTGGTATTTATTTTGGTTTTGGTTTGGCTATGGTTTTGGAGGAATTGTTTGAGAGAGAGAGGAGGGGAGTATTATTCATCTTGGACACACTACATCTGGTTGGACTTGGGCTCGAAGGGCTAGGGAACCTATGGAGGTTTCCTGGGCTAGGAATTACTTCCTAGTTGGCTGGGAGGTAAATCTAGTCGGTAGTCAAGAGGAGCATTCCAGCAGGAGCAGCAGCTCAAGGGCATCTCCACCGAGCTATTGTTACAGGTATTCCTCTATGCATAAATTACTCATGTAAGTGATTGAAATGAAACGTTCACTATTTAAATTGTAGGAATTAAATTTTAAATGGTAAATTATCAACGTTTAAATGTCTTGTCAGAAAATAAATCATTGCCCTTTTATTGCATTTAAAATTAGAGAATATAGATCTGGTAGAGGACCCTAGGATGAAATCCTCACATTTTCAAAGCAAACAAGTATATTGGTATGAAAATCTTCTTTTTAAATACACTTTTCAAAATCTTTAAATCATTCACCAGTAAAAAGACTTCTGGGATTCATTTTCTTCTATTTTTTTCTTTATGGAAGGGTATGACCAATGCAGGTTGTATGTGGATACAAGGATGAATTATACTGTGGATACGAGGATGTGGGCACCAGTGGAATGACCTGCTTAGTCTTGGGCAACATCGAGTATGGAAGCGGATGGCAATCTAATGGAGTGGGTATGCAACATTTTGCCCCATTTTCATTTTTTTTATCATTCATTGTTTATGTTGGTTCCCATGATTTATATCATATCTCAAGTGTTAGGTTTGGGTTATTTATTTGGTCAAAATTCTCCAAAATTTATATCATATCTTAGCCTTTTGAAATTCATGCATTCATGCCATTCAAATGTAACACATCATGACAAGGATGAGCCCTATTAAGCTCACCAACTCTGTTACTATGCTTCATGAACCATAATTCAAATGGACTCTAAATTTGGTTCTTTTCCTTGACTAAACAATATTAAGCAAAATCCTCTCATTAGAACTCAACCCCAATTCATACGAAAAATTTTAACATGTGAATAACATTGGCTCAGCAACAAGTTTGACACCCATGTCCTTGCAAGTCAGACAAGACTGTCCATTTTTTTTAAAAATTGATCATATCCTTAAATTGGTATCCCTTGGACTCCTTCATTAAATAATATATCATTCTATGATCTTGATAATTGGTCTATGAAAACGTGGATGTGGCGAAATATGAGTTAAGGAGTAGAAAAAGAATTTTTCCTTAACATTTCCTAGAATATTTTGAACTTTTGGGGGCACCTCACGTGACACTACCATCATGTCACCAACATTTTTTGGTAAAGTTCCATTGCAAGAGGCATCCACTGATTCACGTTCCACAACCTGTGACCATAAAGATGATTCTTCCTTAACATTCTTCCTAGATGATGATAATGATATACAGTCCTTATCATCATAAAGTATGGATTTTCTTTCTTCACCCATGCTCCACCTTCCCCCTCCCAATTGTATATAAGCATCAATTTCTCTTGCATGCTTCCCTCCGATTGCAAAGTTATACCCATACCAGAAATCCTCGTCTTAATATTGGTTCTTATGCTTCTCTTCTTCTTCTAAGCTAAGCAATCGGAAAAACATTACCTCCCTACTACCACAAATAGATAAACCATTTTTATTACACTATCTTTCAAGCTCCACAAGAGGAATACTAAACAATTCTCGAGTTGTTGCTCCCTCTCCAATCTCCATAGCAACATCTTGATTTGGACCAGATCCATCATTTCTGTTAGTAAGATTGGATTCAGAACTATCAAGGTCCTTCAATGATGGGGCATCTCTACATATTTAATGAAAGGGAGGGACACCTAAATTAATTTCCAAACAGAAGAAATGTAGCTCTCCATCCATTCACATAAGCATATGAAAGGAGAAACCAATCTGACCAAACCTGCCGAACTTTCATCACTCTCTCCTACAAGGACGCCATAATATAAATGTAAAAAAAATCATAAAAAGATCCACATAGTCATTACACTAATTATGACATTTTTTTTACGAGTAAAAATTACCAGTTGCCTTGCTAATTCATGACAAATAAGGGGCTTGGTCTTAATACATGATCTATTTTCATCATTACTATCCTCAACATGTTCTATTATTTAGAGTGAGATTTCATGAATTGGCACGCGTGTTTTTCCACATTTCTGTTTTTATATCCCACGCAATTGGAATCCTGCTACATTTGGCCTCCTCTACTTCCCTAGGCTACACATGTTAAAGAGAGTAGAAAACAGTGATGATATGTTCTTTTGGCATAAGTTCTTCTCATTTTTTGGATGAATTCTGTGCAAATTTTATTCATGCCAATTATGTGGCAGGAAATAATGTTCCATTAATATTTTTTTATCATCTCTTGTTTATGAGTTAGCATGCTTCTATTGTACTAGTTCATTACGACTATGTCATGTAAAGATCAAGTTGAGTGGGTTTTACATTTGATTTTCATTGTAGTCAACAATTGAATATATAAGTTTTCTTTTAAGTTGAATGATGGGACAACACACTTTGATTTCCACTAATTCTCTCTTTTTCATATACTATCACAAGTACACAAATACAAACTCACTTTTCTTTTTACCTGGATAAGAAAATAATGACAACTTTGTATTTTGTAAGGACAAGGATAGCTATGTATTGGAGCAAGACCTTGAGCCCTTCAGTTCATCCTTTCCTTACCCAACACAACCATCTCCTATTGGTAACAAAGTTCAATTTAAGAACCAACATTTGTCTTCAATACTATTTGATGATAAAAAAAATTACAACCATTGTTGGATTTCCTTTGAGCACACAAATACCAAATCCATGTCATTTTTCTTTCCTTGGTTAATATATTGCATCATCGTGTTTGTTAGTTAAATCATTATTATTCTATGCTAACAAATCTCTATCAAATAGCAGAGAAGGATGACCTGGCTGTTTTAGAGATATATAATATGAATTAATTAAAATTTCACAGGGTTATTTCAATTCTCATCTTTCTATTTCACTTCTTTAGAGAAAACTATATATTCAAATACCAACTCAACTCAAACCAAACTAAAATAGAGAATCCTAGTTATGAGGTTGTTTCTCTCTCCATACCTTATAATGACATTACTTTTTTGAATTATACTTGAAGTTCACTTATAATAACCTCAATTTATATATTTCTTTTAGCACCAAATTGAAATCATGGTAAAAATACGAATATCCCATTAAATATGACCTAAAGATGATTCAAAGAATATCACCTTTAGTCTGAGCATGTGACAGAGTAATTTCTGACATGTGAAGTTTTATTAGAGGCATTGTTTTATTATTTGTTTTATTAGAAAATGGTTTTCACTTGCTTTTATATGACTTTCAATTTATCATATCTAGCATGTTGAGAAATGGGAAAGAATAATGTGTGACATTTTTCTTGCAGAAATTGATGTTGAATGAAAGAATAAAGAGTTTAACCAAGCTACAATCCGCTTTGGTAAAGGTAGAGGGACATCTTAAAAAGTTACCTAAGAATACACCATATACATAGTTTGAACATAAGTAATATATGGCTTTCTCGTTTGCAGATATGTTCTTTTTTCTATCCAAGATATCACAGCAAGACAAATATTGATATTGTAGAAATTGTTAGAGGACCTCATTGAGGTCAAATTTTCTGATGTTCTACTTGATTGATACATTCTCATGACAAGAAGGCTTTAAATACGAATTAATATGTTACCAAAACAAATTATATTCCAAGTTTCTACATAAAAAATAAATAAATAAAAATAAAAATAAATAAATAAATAAATTGTCAATTCTTTCATTTGATTGTTACTTGACTCTAGTGTGGGTAGGTTACATGAAATGTGATTGGAAAAAGGATGGGGAGACGATATAGAGATCATGTTTTGGATATGATTCATTTGTTGTTGGAGATCCTTCAGGCACTTTAGCCATCAACTTTGGAAATGTTTCTAGTAAGTATTATTATGGTTTTTAATGTTGTGATTCTTTCACCTCATGATTATTTTGGGCAAGAATTTTTTTTAGGAATGTGTGATAAGTATCGATGGACAGGTAAACAATTTTTTTATAATTGCAATGTCCATTCCATGATATCCTCTCTTTATTGTTTGATTGTATTTTGAATGTTTATTTCGATTTTTCTTTGTATTTTAACTATGAAATTGAAAGTACTTGGTATTATGTTTGTTTAAGCAACAACCAAAGCTTGAAGATGAAATTAATATTACACGATATTGATTGAAATCCTTTTAACTATTTTGTATTGAAAGATTTTCATGATTATTAGAAAAGTTTACTCTCATGTTGTTATTTGAGAACATGTTGTTTATATACTTGACCAATTTCATGCATTAGACAAAAAATTGTTGTTGCGAATAAAATGACAAGGATTAGACATCACATCTCAGATTATTTGTTTTAACAAGCTATTTACAACTTCAGATTTTTAGCATGTAACTTAGTTCGCATGATTGCGCCTAAGCTTTCCCTGAAGGTTCAATACTAAGTCACTAAGGTGTTCTTTTCTATGGTGACTTTAATTTGTTTATACAGGTCATCTGACCACATAGTGGCCACTATCGTTCAACTGAAGAAAACTTGTTCGAGTTTCTTGCTCTTATGGGGAAGAATGGCTTTAACATTGTTGAAGTTGAGGTATATGTAATATAAATCCTTTATAGTCAACTTTCATTTATATTATATTGTTTATCATCTTTCATGTCTTACACTCTGCATTATAGGTTCTTTTGTTTTCAGAAAAGGAACTCACTATTAATGGTAAGTAGCGGGATTTGAAGAAAGAGGAGAACTCTAACATTGGAGCAACAAATGGAAAAAGAGAGAGAAGAGAACCAATGTAGTGGTACCCTTAAAGCCAATATCCTGCATAAGACGCACACATAAAGACTGATATTCAAGTCTTCATAGTTGGTGAATTCATCTACAATGACTTGATAGCACAAGGATAATGTTTTATAGTGATGAAATAACATTTCATGTGTAAATTGTAGTCCAACCAATGTTAAGTTGGAAACTCATATTGTAATACTCGACACTTTATATAATATAATTTATGTGGTTGAAATTATTTATAGTTGCACTTGATATTGTTTAGTATTTTAACTAACATATGTAATTTTGAATTTTCATATTATATGAACCAATTCACATTGTATGATGTTTTTTTTTTAATTTAGTCACAAAATCATACTAATTAATCTATGTTGATTAATAATGAACACATAAAATAATCTAAAACTACTAAATTAGTAATTTATATTGATTAATGATGAACACAAATAAAATGAATATACGACTAAATTAGTCATTTATAATGATTATTAATGAAAATAAATAAAATGAATATAAACTACTAAATTAATCATTTATATAATGAATATAAAACTACGAAAAAAATATAAATGACTATTGCAAATGATAATTTTTCATTACAAATGACAACTACATTTGCATATATATGACTATTAGTAGCTAATCTACAGTATCTTACAACACGGCAAAAATTTAGTGATGTTTCTTTGGTCATTAATTGGTTTCAAAAAACAACTAAAATTTGCATATATATGACTATTAGTAGCTAATTTACAGTATCTTATAACACGACCAACATTTTGGTCATACTTCTTTGGTTATTAATTGATTTTCTCAAATGATCATATAGTAATATATTATGTTGTATATTTGGTCATTAATTGCGGAAATTAATGACAATCAATAAGTAAATTTATGACTAAATATACTGCTAGATGATAAAATTGAGACAATCAATTAACGACTAAGCTAAAAACGACTGAAAGTTGGTCACATTATAATATATTTTAAATTAGCTACTATTGGTTATCGACTGAAAAATAGTCATTTATATGCAAACTTTAGTTGTTGTTTTAGTAACTAATTAGCCATTTTGTACTAGTTCTCCTTTCTATATATAGGAGTCTAAGGGGTCACAATATAATCATAGCCAACATAACAATAATAATGTAAGGTCACAACAATAACAATAGTAGGCTTCTATGGGGCACTAATAAAAATATGGGTACTACATGGGCACAACAATAACAATAAGGGGGCTACACTAATAACAATTAGGGAATAAATTAGTATAATTATAGGGACCTAATAGATGCATCATTTTAGAATATGACATCATAGCATATGAAGGAAGCAAGAGCTCATGACATCAAAATAAGATAGCTGAAGTAGAAGACTGTGGCAGTGATCATTAGAAGGAAGTAACTCTTAGTAACCTCACTAGAAGAATAAGTAGTACTTATGGCTAGAAGGAATTCATTAGTGTAGATCTCATCACACATGTTTTGTAAGGAGAATTTCCAGGATGTGTATAATCAAGATCCTCCATTGGAATCTTCACTAGAAGGTTCATCTCTTGAAAGAAGAAAATTCCTAGCTAAGAATACCACGTTGGATGTGATTCACTATTTGGAATAATGATAATATGATGACAAAGGAATGCATCTTGTTAAGATGATTGAATTACTTTAGATCAAAGGAAAGAAGTTGCTAAAGTTTTTCTAGATGATCAAAAGAAGAAAATAGGTATGTATGCATATGTTTGAGAAGTTGGGTCATGTCATCTTATAGTTTCATATATCTAGGAACAATACTCTACCTCATGAGTATGATACAAAGGGGTTCCCTTTTATTGGAAAGGTGCATTAAAGGCATGGTTCACATATTGAATATATTAAATCAACTATGTCCTCATATGAAATATGAGGTGGTTGACAAAAATGAAGGAACTATGATTGGAAGTTCCTAGGAAGAAATATGTGAATAAAAAAAAACAAGAGATCGTGAAAGATGCAACTATGGTCACCTCGAAAAGGCAATCAACATCCGATGACTAGAAGAATTGGCCATGATATCTCTATTGGGATAGATATGAAGACCTTGGGAAAGTCCGGAAGGAAAGAAGACCTTGAAAATTGAATATCCTGGATATGTGTCAATACATATACGAGATGTTGATGGTAAAACAACTGAATGTCAGTATGAAATTCCATTAGAAAAGGTAATTTAGGATGTGATATTCATTTTTTTTTTTGAACAATATCTGGATGGGATAATACAGGACTATAGAAACAAAATTATGGATAAGTACTCATGTTGAAGGATGGAAGATCATGAAGGATACATGATGTGGAAAAGGTATTTGTATGTAGGAAAGCCAGATATAAACTAGCATATCACTTTTGGATGAAAGGAAGGATGACATGACTAACATGGTTCATGAAGGAAAGTGGTGGATGGTTATGGCCTACAAGACAAAGAAGATGAAATTCATGACATTGAATGAAGGAGCTCTACAAGAAGCCAAAGGTCCCATGATCACCACCTAAGAAGAGATAGATGATGCTGGAAATAAGTTCCTAGCTATAGGAGATTGGGTACATTCCTTCAAAGGAATGGGTATATCCTCCCTAGTTGCGAGGGAGAGATAGACACACCATTCTTGTCTTCATTTGGGAAGAAAGAATGGAGGATTGGGTAAGAATATGGCGTGTGATACTCTTTGAGGATGTGGTAGGGCATCCAAGATAAGAGTAGTCGCAGAGGACCAATATTCTTTAAGGATGGTGAATCCAAGATAAGGATAGTCCTGGAAGGACATACCCTTTGAACACCTAGGTGGGGTATGCTCCTTGAGAGACGATGATGGTGTCTATAAATCATTGATATTGCTACCATTGTGATTTGATCTTATGGAGAGATAGATTTGTTAGTCAAGGGCTTTCTATGTGAAAATGTTGGATGATATGATATAGATGGGTTATCAATATCACTCTTCTTATGAGAATTCTTCAAATTGGGAATGTCCAAGTACATTTTATAGATTATGAATACCTCCCTAGTTAAGAGGGAGTGTTGAAATATGTAACTATGTTAAGTCTTATGAATCATGATTTTATGAATCTGTTGTGCTATACAACAACCCTCTCCATTTCAAAATTTGTATTCAAAACTTTAACAAGAAATGGGTCCCCTTTTTAGGAGTTAGATAAAATCAATAATTTAATAACAATCACATATTTTGTAAATCCACACAACACATGAAAGTCCTTATGAAAAGGTCCGATCCGATTTGGATATTAAACAAAACCCTTTCATAAAGAAAAAATAAAATAATATGTATCGCACTCTTGGTTTAAGTGATGAACTTTAAGCTTTCACTAGCAATCACAATCGACCATCGCAGATACAATGAAACACGTAACAAAAGCCCCTTTGGAATCCATCGATGCGATTTCATAAAGGAAAAGTGCACTTTTCGATAAAAGGTTGTTAAACATATGTTTGCGGGTTTAAACCTTAAATCAGTTATAAACAAGAATTAAAGGATTTATTGATTATCCCACCTTCCCATTATAACTCACTTTTATCTCAATTGGAGCTATATATGGAAACAGCTAAAGCTTAACCTTTGAACCTCTCGATTTGCAATATGTGATTTTCGCTAATCACTGATCGGGAAAGCTAAGAGATCCGCTTTAAAACATTGTTAGTAATATGTGCAATGTGACATATCATTATTACATTTACTTATCACGATTGGCAGTTACAGAAGTCATTAATAGAATAGTTAAGGTTGAATCCTTCGAGGATTTCATCCGTGGTAATATCTGATTTCGTATTACTTATCACACTTGAATTACCATTAAGCTTTTTATTTTGCGTTGGCTTTGAACGGGTTTTTCTCTGTTACGTTCTTTTGTTTGCTTTGCAGAGCAAGTCTGAGTTGATGAATCCAGCCAAAATGACAAAGAAATAAAAGAAACCAAAAGGCCCCCATCATAACCAAAGAGGAACCAATGAAGAAGGTATTGATATTGGATACTACTTGCCTCGGTCTAGGAAAAGCTTCATTGGAGAGTATCTACAATTTGCTAGAAGTCAAGGATCCAAAAGAGATCGAAGAAGTAGCAACAACAAATTCCACGGACAAGTTAGAGAATACTCTTAAGGATTTGGCCTGCTCCTATCTTCATAGAATAGCAGCCCATGCCAAAGTTTTACCCTATAATGACTTGGTCAGATGGGTTATTGAAAGCATCAATATCACAGGCAGAACTTTCGTTATGGCTGATGGAAGAATTTTCAGGTAGTTCAGAGCAAAATATATCAAAAGAATGTACCATTTGCCTAAACTGGAAAAGAGATATAACAAAGCACTTTTGGAGGCTTTCGCCAAAGAAGACGTCATCGAATCGAGCCCTATCAGAAAATGGAGGCATTTTCCGACCAAACACAAGCATGAATCATCAGGTATGTACTCGGTAGACTCATTGGCATCTACTTATTGTTATGCTGGTGCAATGATGTGCAAACTCTTTGGCGTCCATGATTCTGCCAAATTTTCTATAGAGATGGTACCATTAATGGAGGCTGCAATTAATTCCTTTATCATGGATTGGGTGACCATTCTGTTTGATAAAATGGCCAACCAAATACTAAATTATAGGAAAAACAGGTTCGTGACTACCCAGGTAATACACCCATTTTATATTATTACTTATATTATGGACACTATCTATTTCAATTCTGAATATCCCATTCTAGGATGGAAATGGACTCCACAGGACCCAAACCCCATTCATATCTATCATAAGGAATAGTGGAAAGCCCATTACAAAAATCATCTTTACAAAATCTATTATGGTTTCTTCCTCCCTGTGTATTATGCCATATTCAATAAACCCGCTCCTAGGTTGTTCGAGAAAGCCTCTGTCGACCTAACTACAATTGGTAGTTGGTTTGGTGAAGAAAATTTCACCTACATCAGACTTTTCGGCAGCACTACTGACCCTCATGTCCTTCCCTTATACATCCCTGATAAGTTACTTGCTAGATAGTTGGCATATAAAATAACAGTAGAAGGGATGTCAAGGAATCTAAAGGAATCTAAAAAGCATATGTGGCCTTCATTCCCCCTCTGATGTGGAGCTTTCACGGTGCATGACTTCAAACATGCAAAGAAGGAAGCTGAGAAAATAAAATTGTTAAAGTTAGCAGTCATCCCAAAAAGGCAGTATGATCCTAAATCTATTGCCTACAATGTCACTTCTCAGGCAAAAATCGTCAAGTTTGAACATAAGAAGGATATTTATGATGATTTCTTTGCTTCAGCCGAGGTATTTTCTCGAGTGAAACAACTAGCAAAAATCAAATTAGGAGCGGAGGGACTAGAGGAATTTTACAAGTTCAGGACATAGATTGGAAAAGCTACCTTTGGACTTGTTAAATACTACCTCTATGGTGCAAACAAAAGGCCACTTTGAAGAGAAAATTATTGAAAAGACTCCTGAAAAGGAAGGGATCCCAAAAAGGGAGCAAACAGAGGAAGGAACTAGTGAGCCCCTTGATACAAATATTCAAGTTGATCCTAAGTTAATCAAGGAATGGGAGCAGTTCGACTCAATTATCAATAACCAGAATAAATCCCAAGAGCTCACTACACCAAAAATGCCTACAATGCAAAAGCCAAAAGTTATCACAATACCGATTGAAGGAACAAGCAGCCTACCCAGAATTCAGTAGGACATAGAGATTATTCCCAAGAATCCCACTGAGTAGATTGTACTACAAACTGAAGAAATACCACTTCTTGATGTCTTCTACAGTCTGAAGCACAGGGCTATAGTTAAAAGACAAAGGAAGAAGAGGAAAATTGATCAAAGTCCTCTTTTAACTCCTCAGGCAGAAATGATGAACATGGTATGGAAAGCAGAAGTTGATTCCTCCGAGGATTTAACAAAGCTATCTCAGTTTACAGTAGCTTACACAACGACGACAATGAATAAAGCCACAGAGGTTAGCCATTTGATGAGGGAAAAGGATCATACGATTACCCAACTTGAGGTGCAATTGTTAGAGCAACAACAAAAGATAAATCAACTTGAACAATAGTTAATAAAATAGAGGCAGCGAAATGAACAATTAAAAGAGCAGTTGAAACTGGAAAAGCAGAGGATTGATAAGCAGACTTTCCATAAACAACGGGAGTTGTCTCAAGAATTGAGCAAGCTTCAGATGTTAAGTAAGAAAGAAAAGAAGGCAAAAGAGGAACAAATTGCACAAATGAAAGAACAGATAGAAAGGTACAAAGGATATCCACAGGTAAGAAAATTCAGAACAGAAGCTTTGGAAATAACCAAAGCATTGTCACAACAATTGGATATTCTTTGCCACAATATATCATTGACCAACCCCTTATGTGATATCTCTGCATCAATGATTGAAAAGGAAGTAGACGCCAGACTTGAATTACATAAGGCAGATGAGAGGTTAACCAATTTTCTGACCTGGCAGGATTCCAAATAAGGAATGGCTGCCAATCTGCCAAAAATACAAGAATCGCATAAGGAAATCCTATTTTCTGAATGGGAGTCCCATCTAATGAAAGCTAAAAGAGAAATGTCTAGATGCAAAGCTGCAATGAATGGTTTGATTGAATTGAAAAATAAAAGTTTTCATATGTCTAATTTGATCACCGATTGCTCTCCAAGTAAACTCCCAAAAGTAAAGTCGTTGGAAAAGCGATGGATACAGGGGCTGGCACATAGGGAAAAATAGATTGGAGGAATCCAAAGCTTGACATGGGAAATGTTTTGGTTTTTTCTTGTCAAGCCACATAGCCAGCAGATGACCATGAAATGTCTTTCAGATGCAATCAACTGCATGATCTCCGAACTCTCTGATGCCACCTATATAGCTCAGCTACACTCTAGGATGATTCAACCTCCAGAAATCCAGCCTATGCTCGCAATTTGTTAGCTGCAATCACAGGAAAAGAAGTTGATACAATGAATTCATTCAACGCCACAGCATTGCTATTTTCATGATGAATCCTAGATTTATATGTTTATAGTTAAACCAACGCATAGCGATTTTTATTGATAATTTGTTATTACTTTTAGTATTTAAGACCCGTTCATGTATTTAGAAAGGGTCCGCAATTTGTATTAAAACTTGACTTGGGAGTTGCACTACTGTACTTCCAATATTTTTTTTAATCAAAAACTGGACCAAAGCTCTGCATTTTTATGAAAGAGGCTTTTATAAGATTTTCACTATTGTATCTTTTGAAGGTGTTCCCAAATAGGAAAGCAGAATCTGAATCTTGTTTACATCGGGAGAATTCAATGCATACGGTACTATTATCTCTGTGTTTGTCTTATTTCTCTATGTGAATGAACATTTCTCAACATTGCTATATATATATATATATATATATATATATAAATATATATATAATAAATATATATATATATATATATATATATGTTTTTCAAGCAATTCTTTAGCTTCTCATTTATAAATGTTTTAGAATTGTTATCATTTGGATATATATGTCAATGATATATATTATGATCAATGTGATAATGTTTTTATTATTACTTTGTTTAACTGCTTAAACAAAGTAATCATAATATGAATGCAAATTTCTATTTTATGAATAATTCATCTTTATTGTTATTTGTATAATACAAACAATCAAAAATTGTGTTGTTAAAAGAATACTCAGGATATATTAGTTATCTTTGTATATTTTTTGCATTGTAGAATAAAACACTTATCGCTTTAATTATACATTACAAACCAATCACCCATCGACTCATATATCACTGGGAAACTGGTCCCATTACATCCAGTCGGAGCCACCACACCAAATGGAAAAGAAGTTGCACGAAGGTCGAGACTGGGTGGTTTTCCCCGATGTTGATGCAACGATTTTAGAGGCATCAACATTTTTGGCCCTAGAAGGAGGGCTGAACTATGAATGGAAAACAAATCCAAATCCATAGCCCATTTTGAGAGTAAATCTCCCTCACCATCTCCTCCAACTTCTCCCTCGTATTCTAAATCTTCAATTTTCAAGCAAGAAGTTGAAAAGACAACAACCACTGCTGAAAATTTGAACATATGAAACAAATCCACTCTTGAACCCCCTGAAGTTTAGCCTTTAATTCATAAACTTCAAGGGTTTTCAATATCTCAAGAAAAGTTTGAGTTATCCTAAGGTAGTGTGACTTCGCAATATATTCCTTCTCATCCTCTTACAATATTACAAAGTGAAAAGCTTGCTATTGAACCAACAAAATTTCCTCTTCCTAAAAGGAAAAGAGAAAGGAAGACACATGAAGAGTCTGATAGTAAGACTCTTTCATCATCATCATCCATTTCATCCAATCCATTGCAAAGTCAACCATCCACTCCCCAACTTCATATCATTGTCCAACAGGGTACAGGTACTCCGACATCCTCTTCCCAACCACTTGTAACTACATCCGCACTTTATTTTGTTGTTAGCACAACAATGGCACACAATCAACCACAACCAAGGCCATGGAAAAATCCAGGGGCAATCGCAATGCCTACACCCTTGAGTCAATTACTAGCCCACCCTGAAAAGTGGTTTGCCAAAGTCTAATCCAGATATCAGCATATTAGCAAAAGAACACATAAACAACTTTATGTTGTCAATAAACTTAAATGGAGTGACAGAAAATATGTTGTTATGAGGCTTTTCCCATACACCTTACAAGGAGCAACTGGATCATGGTATTTTTCATTACCAGCAGGATCCATTACTAGTTGGAATGCTTTCCAAGAGCAGTTTTTGACTAAGTTCAGAGATGATAGGTCCACAACAACACTAATCTATGATCTCTCCAATCTTAAAATTGAATCGAAAGAACCTATTAAAGATTTCAACTTGCGATTTAATAAGCTCTTAAATAAAATTCCTGCTACGTCTAAGCCCAGTGAAGAGGTTTGAAGTGAATGGTATATTTCTGCCTTACCTTTAAATATAGAAATATTCGTTGATAGAGCTGCAAATCCCACCTTAGCAGAGAATATGAAAGAAGCGATCACTGTTGAGAAACGTATTATCGCTTTAGAAAAGAAAACCGCTCTTGAGGAGAGAAAGTCCAAAAAGTTACTTTTAAAGATGATTCGAAGAAGAAAGTGGCTAAAGATCCATATGATATGGAGGGTCTGCAAAAAGTTTTAAAGACTATGTCTAATGAAATGGCAGAGATAAAGAAATAGGTAGCGGAAACCTCCACTAAAAAGCCATTTAGGAACTTCAAAAGAGCTGAATCAAAACCACCTAATGCCATATCTAATGCAGAATCAGGTCCAGATAATGATGAGGATGAAGACATAGTCTTGTCATCTAAGGAAACAGAAGAAGATGAGGTTGTTGAATGTCACGGTATGTGGGACTTCATTGTGCCCAATTTTGATACTAAAAGCGAACAGGAAGCTCTCTACGTAAGTACCAGAAGTAAAGTCACTGCAGAGCCTGTTCAACCAACTCAAAAGAAGAAAAATGCAAGCCCTACTACCAAAGATAAGGCTCCCATGAAGAAATCTACAGTGTTGCCTACTCAAAATCAGGCATCATCTTCCAATCCGCCCTCATCATCCAAGACATTGGTAGTCTCTGACTCTATGAATTACAACATTATAGAAGAAATGAAGAAGACTAGAGTGAATATCTCTTTGTTTGAGGTTAGCAAGCTCAAACATCAACAGAAATTGCTACTCAAAGAGTTAAATGCAGTACCTTCTTCTCCTCTTCCAAATGTTGTACTATCCAAGGCGGCTAAAGGAACAGGTAAGCCACCATCAAATAGAGTAGATGCTACTGATGTTGCTTTGATCAGAGATAGATCTAATTCTCATAACCATCCTTTTCTCTTGACCTATGAAATCTACAATAGAAAACTGCACAACTTCTTAATAGATTCAGGGGCTTCATCAAACATAATGCCAGCCTCAGTTTGCTCAAAATCGAACATTGAGCCCCAAAAATCTGCAGTGCATATTGTTCAGTTGGATCGAACTAAGGTTCAAGTATTAAGAGAAATTAATTTAGTCACCATTAGGTTATCAACTGATCCTAGAGTAGTCCATAGAATTGATATATTGATCGCTGACATCCTTTAGTTTTATGGGTTAATTTTAAGCAGGGATTGGTCTGAGAAACTCCATGGTTACATTTCTACTGATTGGTCTCATATGTGGCTTCCCTATAAAGGGAAACCAAATCAAATTAAGATCAATTGGGAGAAGCACATGACCCATATTGTAACGGAGTTTGAGCAAGAAAATCTACCCATAGCTTTCAATAATAACATTCTCAGAAATTACACAACCGAATCATTCTTTGGTAATTTTAATGCTCAATCATCACCTTTTTCTGTTAATATTTTCACATCACAGATAGAAAATTTTTCTCATACAGATACATCAAGGTGTGTTATTATTGTTGAAGAAATTGTAGATAAAACTGTAGATAAGCCTTTTTTTTGGTCTTTATATTTTGATGGGTCAAAATCCAATGGCGGTGCAGGAGCAGGATGTAGTTTAGTTAGTCCTGAGGGGGAAAAAACTATGTTATCATGCATACTAGAATTTGAGTGTACAAATAATATTGTTGAATACGAGGCATTGATTCAAGTACTTTACAAAGAAATAGGCCTGAAGGTTCAATATTTAAAAGTATTTGGAGATTCTGAGATTGTCATCAAACAAGTAAGGAATACTATCCATTTCCTTTCAGGACACCTCAAGCATTATCAGTCCTTGGTTCAAGACCTCATATCTCATTTTCTAGCATTTAATATTTCTCCATTCCTATATCTCAGAATGCAACAGCTGATTTATTAGCCAGTGTTGCTTCGAAGATCCTTCCATCGGAGGATTATAGCCCTGATAGGTTTTCAGTCAAATTGATTTTTAGACCATCCGTTCTAGACAATGTCACCAATTGGAAGGTATTTAATCATGACGAAGACATTTTGAATTTCTTAACTTCTGAGAAATCCTATGATGACCAGATTATTGATCAGAATGACCATGATCTTCAAATAAAGCAAAGACCAGAGGAGAACTCCATACCTAAATCCGTGGTCAAACTTAAAGATCATTATGATATCAAGGATAGGTTTAAACAAGTTACTAATTCAAAACTTCAAAGTTATACTTTGAGGTTTGAATTAATTAAATCTTGGCACTGAGGCCAAACCACAAAGTATTAATCTGGGGCTAGGACTCACCTCAGAAGAAAGATTTGACTTTATCAGACTATTAAATAAATATAAAAATATTTTCGCTTGGAATTATGACAATCTAAAAACATATGATACTTCTATAATATGCCACACAATTCCAATGATTTCTGAGGAGAAACCTGTGCAGCAAAAATTGATGAAAATACATCTGAATCTAGAAAGTCGGATCAAAGCAGAGTTGAATAAACTCTTGAAAGCTAAGATAATTTTCCCAATTAGACATTCAAAAAGAAAAATGGTGATATTAGGATCTGCATTGATTTCAGAAATCTTAATAAGGCAAGCCAAAAGGATAATTTCCCACTGCCAACAATGGAACAGACTCTTCATTTAGTTGCTGGTTTCGAATTAATGTCCCTTCTGGATGGTTTTTCTGGATATAACCAAATATTGGTGCACCCAAATGATAGACTAAAGACTACATTCAGAACCAAATGGGGAACATATGCCTACCAGAAAATGCTTTTCAGTTTGATTAATGTTGAAGCTACCTTCCAAAGAGCAATGGATAGAGCATTCAAGGGTTTGATTAATAATTCAATTGTTATCTATTTAGACGACATAACTGTCTTCTCCAAGAAAATAGCGAATCATTTACATGATTTGAAACAAATCTTTGAACGCTGTAAAAGGTATGGAATTTCATTAAATCCCAAGAAATCATTCTTCGCCCTTGATGAAGGTAAACTCCTAGGGTTTATCGTCTCTAAAGATTGCATTTATATCGATCCAAAAAGAATCAAGGAGATTTCTGATATTCCTCTTCCACACAATAAAAAATCAATGCAATCATTTTTAGGTCAAATAAATTTTGTAAAAATATTTGCTCCTGATTTTCGCAAATTGTTTTACCTTTACAGACCATGATTAAGAAAAAATTAGTGTTCAAATGGGGGCATAACGAAAAGGAAGCTTTTGATTCAATCAAACAGGTGATCATTAATGCTCTTGTATTGAACACTCCAGATTTTTCTAATAATTTTTTTTTGTATACTTTAGCATCCAAAACTTCCTATGCGGCTGTGTTAACACAAATCAATGATCAGCAAGTTGAAGCACCCATATCCTTTTTCAGTTCTAATCTACAAGATGTTGAACTTAATTATTCCGAAGTATAAAAGCAAGCTTTCGCTGTGTTCAAATCTATTAAACACTTTAGGCCATTCTTCCTAAAGACTCATACAAAAGTAATTGTCTCATTCTCGGCAGTGAAACAATTACTAGTTCAAAGGGAAGTGGGAGAGAAGAGAGCCAATTGGGTTACAACATTACAAGAATACGATTTAGATATTAAATCAACGAAAATTGCTAGAGGTCAAGGTTTTTGCAAGTTGTTAGTAGGACCTTCTAACATTCCAGAACATGAAGATTCAGACAATGCTCTTCAAATAAATGAGATAAGTATTATGAACTCTGAATCTCAATATGAAAATATGTTCTTTTATTTAAAAAATGGATATGGTCCTCCTAATCTCTCTTACAAAAACAAACGTGCCTTGAGGTTGAAAGCAAAATACTTCAAAATAATTGATGATGTGTTATTTAAAAATAATTATGATTCGATTTTGTTAAGATGCCTTGAAAAAACTGAAGCATCGAAGGTGCTGCAGGAATTACATGATAGTCCAACAAGTGGACATTTTGGAGGTGATACAACAACTCACAAAATAATGCATGTTGGATATTATTGACTCACTTTATTCAAGGATGCCCATGAATATGTAAGGAAATGAAAAATTTTCCAAACAGCCAATGGAAGACAAAGGAAACTGGCCTTTCCTTTACAACCAGTCAGCATTGAACAACCATTTGAATAATGGGGACTGGATATCGTAGGAGAGATTGTTCCACATTCTTCCAAGCAGCACAGATATATCCATACAGCCACGGATTACTTCACAAAGTGGGTTGAAGCAATTCCTTTGAAGGTAGCCAATTTTGATGCAATCATTGAATTCATCGATCAATTCATATTTACCAAGTTTGGTGTCCCTAATGCTCTCGTTTTTTATAATGCATCTTATTTTTCTGAAAATACCATACTTGAATTTTCTCTTAAGAGAATATTTAAATTGAAATATTCTACAAACTATTATCCTCAAGGTAATGGTTTAGCAGAATCAACCAGCAAAAATTTTATCAAGATTATTAAGATAACTATTGACCAGAATCAAAAGAATTGGCACAAGTCTTTGATATTTGCATTATGGGTAGACTTCATAACACAGAAGGCCTCAATAGGCACTTCTCCATTCAACTTAGTGTATGGGAAATAATTTTTGATACCAACAAACTTAGCACACCCATCGCTAGCCCTAGTGCAATTTATTGAAGAAAATCCCTCGTCTTCTATTCAATTAAGATATGATCATATCCTTAAATTAGAAGAAGAAAGGGGAAAAACCAAAACTACACATGAAAAACATCGACATATTATTAAATCTTCTTTTGATACAAATTCTATCGGCCAATTTTTTTTACAAATTGGTGATCTTGTTTTGAAATAGGACAAAGCACACGAAGATAAAGGCAAATACAATAAATTCCAAAAGATGTGGCTTGGACCGTTTCAAATCATTGAGAAGATAGGCTCATCAATGTTCATATTTCAAGACTTACCAGGAAAGAGAGATTCTCTTCCTGTCAATGGGTTTATATTGAAAAAAATCTTTACTTAAGGAGGTAACCCCTTCTTACTTGTAAATATTCATTATGCAACTTTGTTTATTTTAAATTTTATTTGTAGAAAATAAGGTTGTAAATAGTCTTCCATTGACCTTTTACTATTGGAAATTTATTTAAGGAAGTATTGTAAACACTTACTTTTGATTGGTGGAAACCTTTAAGGAGTAGACTGCAGTTCTAGAAAGTTAGTTAAAAATAAAACTCTGAGAACCTCTTTTAGATTTGTAAAACCTTCACAAGCCTTGAAAATACTGTAAATCATTCAAAGTTTTAAAGAGCCAAGAGAGTTATTTGTCAAAAGTAAAAAAATTTCCAAACTTAGCATCTACAACTCTAAAAGTGTCATCCATATACTCTTAAGGAGAAAATCATTCACCCCATCCACTAAGTTATGATTTTTCAGAGTGTAATTCTAAAATATGTCTGATATAAAAGAGAAGAAGTCTCATCATGAGCCTGCTTACCATGATCATAGGGAACTGATTAAACTGACATTACCAATACTGCATATCAAAACAGGGTAATGGCTTATAATCATAAGACAATGGGTCTCATCATGAGCCAGCTTGTTCAGTTTAATTACAACCAGTGAATGGCGTTGTCAATAGCTGGCCACCAAACCAGGACAATGGACTTTTATCTTTTGAAGAAATTGAAAGAATAGAAAACACAAAAATAAAAATTATGTGTGAACATATCTTTTTGAATTTATCTTTCAAAAGTTATACTCTTAGATGGATGGAACAATGAATGATTAAATGGTTAAAAGGTAACCCTGTCGAGACTAAACGTCTGTTGGCAGCAGAGGCACTACCTGTGACAATAGAGTAAACTTAAAAGCCAAGTTAGATAAGCCTCCTGCTTTATCTATACCCACCAATCAAAACTTGAATAAACCCATAATGCTTTATTTTTAGGATTGGAAAAGGAATTACAAAAGAACTTTTCATTATGTTCAGAGTTAATTTTTATCTAACTATTCTTAGATTCTTTTCTTTATCCTCAATGGTTTCCAAATTTAGAAAGTTATAGATATTGCATTACTTTCTCAGAGATAACTGTTTCTCCTATTGAATCGTCAATTGTTGTGCTATATAGTAAACCTCCCCATTTCAAAATTTTTATTCAAAAATTTAACAAGAAATGGGTCCCCTTTTTAGGAATTATATAAAATAAATAATTCAATAACAATCACATATTTTTTAAATCCACACAACACATGAAAGTCCTTATGAAAATGTCTGATCCGATTTAGATATTAAACAAAACCCCTTCATAAAGAAAAAGTAAAAGAATATGTATCGCACTGTTGGTTTAAATGATGAACTTAAAGCTTTCACTAGCAATCGCAATCGGTCATCGTAGATACCATGAAACGCATAACAAAAGCCCCTTTGGAACCCGCAAATGCGATTTCATAAAGGAAAAGTTCTCTTTTTGATAAAAGGTTGTTAAACGTATGTTTGTGGGTTTAAACCTTAAATCAGTTATAAACGAAAATTAAAGGATTTATTGATTATCCCACCTTCCCATTATAACTCACTTTTATCGCAATCGAAGCTATGTATGGAAACATATAAAGCTTAAACTTTGAACCTCTCGATCTGCGATATGTGATTTTCACTAATCGCTGATTGGGAAAGCCAAGAGATCTGCTTTAAAAGATTGTTAGTAATATGTGTGACGCGACATATCATTATTACATTTAATTATCACAATTAGTAGTTACGGAAGTCATTAATAGAACAGTTAAGGTTGAATCTTTCGAGGATTTCATCTGTGGTAATATCTGATTTCGTATTACTTATCACGCTTGAATTACCATTAAGAATTTTATTTTGCGTTGGCTTTGAACGGATTTTTCTCTGTTACGTTCATTTGTTTCCTTTGCAGTGCAAGTCTAAGTTGATGAATCCAGCTAAAATGAGAAAGAAATCAAAGAAACCAAAGGCCCCTATCATAGCCAAAGAGGAATCAGTGAAGAAGGTCTTGATATCGGATACTACCTGCCTCAGTCTAGGAAAAGGTTCATGGAAGAGTATCTACAATTTGTTGAAATTCAAGGATCTGGAAGAGATCAAAGAAGAAGCAATAATAGATTCCACAGACAAGTCAGAGAATACTCTTAAGGATTTTGCTTGCTGCTATCTTCATAGAATAGCATCCCACGCCAAAGTTTTACCCTATAATGACTTGGTCTAATGGGTTATTGAAAGCATCAATATCACAGACATAACTTTCTTTATGGCTGATGGAAGAATGTTCGGGTCATTCAGAGCAGAAGATATCAAAAGAATGTACCATTTGCCTGAACCGGAGAAGCGATATAACAAAGCATTTTTTGAGGCTTTCGCCAAAGAAAACACCATCGAATCGGACCCTATCAGACAATGGAGGCATTTTCCGACCAAACACAAGCATGAATCATTGGGTATGTACTTAGTAGACTCATTGGCTTCTCCTTATTGTTATGTTGGTGCAATGATGTGCATACTCTTTGGAGTCCATGATTTTGCCAAATTTTCTATAGAGATGGTACCATTAATGGAGGCTACAATTAATTCCTTTATCATGGATTGGGCGACCATTTTGTCTAATAAAATGGCCAACCAAATACTTAATTATAGGAAAAACATGTTCGTGACTACCCGGGTAATACCCCCATTTTATATGAGTGCTTATATTATGGACACTATCTGCTTCAATTCTGAATATCCCATTCTAGGATGGAAATGGAATCCACAGGACCGGAACTCCATTCATATCTATCAGAAGGAACTATGGAAAGCCCATTAAAAGAATCATATGTATAGAATCTATCATTGTTTCTTCCTCCCCGTGTATTATGCCATATTCAATAAACTCGCTCCTAGGTTGCCCGAGGAAGCCTTTGTCGACCTAACTGCAATTGGTAGTTGGTTTGGTGAAGAAAAGTTCACCTACATTAGACTTTTCAGCAGTACTACTAACCCTCATGTCCTTCCCTTATACATCCCTGATAAGTTACTTGCTTGAGAGTTGGCATATCAAATAACAGTAGAAGGGATGTCAAGGAACCTAAAGGAATCTAAAAATCATATGTGGCCTTCATTCCCCCTCTGATGTGGAGCTTTCACATTGCATGACTTCAAACATGCAGAGAAGGAACCTGAGAAAATAAAATTGTTAAAGTTCACAGTCATCCCAAAAAGGCAGTATGATCCTAAATTTGTTGCCTACAATGTCACTTCTCAGGCCAAAATCGCCAAGTTTGAACATGAGAAGGATAGTTATGATGATTTGTTTGCTTCAACCAAGGTATTTTCTCAGGTGAAAGAACTGGAAAAAATCAAATTGGGAGTAGAGGGACTAGAGGAATTTTACGAGTTCAGGAAACAGAGATTGGAAACACTACCTCTGGACTTGTTAAATGCAACCCCTATGGTGCAACCAGAAGGTCACTTTGAAGAAAAAACTATTGAAAAGACTCCTGAAAAGGAAGGGACCCAAGAAAGGGAGCAGACACAGGAAGGAACTAGTGAGCCCCTTGATACAAATATTCATGTTGATCCTAAGTTAATCAAGGAAAGGGAGCAGTTCGATTCAATCATCAATAACCGGAATAAATCCCAAGAGCTCAATACACCAAAAATGCCTACAGTGCAAAAGCCAGAAGTTATCACAGTCCCGATTGAAGGAACAAGCGGCCTACCCAGAATTCAGTAGGACATGGAGATTATTCCCTAGAATCCCACTGAGAATATTGTACTATAAACTGAATAAATACCACCTCTCGATGTCTTCTACAATTCGAAGCACAGGGCTGTAGTTAAAAGACAGAGGAAGAAGAGGAAAATTGATCAAAGTCCTCTTTTAACTCCTCAGGCAGAAATGATGAACGTGGTATGGAAAGAAAAAGTCGATCCTTCTGAGGATTTAACAAAGCTATCTCAGTTTGCAGGAGCTTACACAGCGGCAACAATGGATAAAGCCACAAAGGTTAGCCATTTGATGAGGGAAAAGGATGAGACGATTACCCAACTTTAGGTGCAATCGAAAGAGAAATAACAAAAGATAAATCAGCTTGAACAATAGTTAATAGAACAGAGGCAGCAAAATGAACAATTAAAAGGGCAGTTGAAACAGGAAAAGAAAAGGATTGATGAGCAGACTCTCCATAAACAACAGGAGTTGTCTCAAGAATTGAGCAAGCTTTAGATGTTAAGTGAGAAAGAAAAGAAAGAAAAGGAGGAACAAATTGCACAAATGAAAGCACAGATAGAAAGGTACAAAGGTTGTCCACAACTAAGAGAATTCAGAACATAAGCTTTGGAAATAACCAAAGCATTGCCACGACAGCTGGATATTCTTTGCCATAGTATATCATTGGCCAACCCCTTATGCAATATCTCTGCATCAATTATTTAAAAGGCAATAGACGCCAAACTTGAATTAAATAAGGCAGATGAGAGATTAACCAATTTCTATCTTGGCAAGATTCCAAAGAAGGAATGGCTACCAATCTGCCAAGAATACAAGAATCACATAAGGAAATCATGTTTTCTGAATGGGAGTCCCAGCTAATGAAAGTTGAAAGAGAAACGTCTAGACACAGAGCTGCAACAAATGGTCTAATCGAATTGATAAATAACAATTTGCATATGTCTAATTTGATCACCGATCTCTCTCCAGGTAAACTCCCAAAAGCAAAGTTGTTGGAACAACAATGGAAATAGGAGCTAGCGCACAGGGAAAACAGATTGGAGGAATCCAAAGCTTGACATGGGAAACATTTAACCAGTAGATGGCCATGAAATTTCTTTCAGATGCAATCAATTACATGATCTTCGAACTCTCCGATGCCACCTATACAGCTCAGCTACACTCCAAGTTGAGTCAACCTCAAGAAATCTAGCCTATGCTCGCAATCTGTCAGATGCAATCACAGGAAAAGAACCTGATACAATGAATTCATTCAACCACCACAGCACTGTTATTTTCATGATGAATCCCAGAATTATATGTTTATAGTTAAACCAGCGTATATCAATTTTTATTAATAGTTTGTTGTTATTTTTAGTACTTAAGACCCTTTCACGTATTTAAAAAGGGTCCGCAATTTGTATTAAAACTTGACTTGGGAGTTGCACTACTGTACTTCCAATATTTTTTAATCAAAAACTAGACCAAAGTTCTGCATTTTTGTCAAAGAGGCTTTTATAAGATTTGCACTATTGCATATTTTGAAGGTGTTCCCAAATAAGAAAGAAGAATCTGAATGTTGTTTACATCGGGAAAATTCAAATGCATACGGTACTATTATCTCTGTTTTTGTCTTATTTCTCTATGTGAATGAACATTTCTTAACATTGCTATATATAATATATATATATATATATAATATATATATATATATATATATATATAAATATAATTATATATATATATATCAAACAAGTCTTTAGCTTGTCATTTTTGAATGTTTTAGAATTGTTATCATTTGGATATATATGTGAGTGATATATATTATGATCATTGCGATAATGTTTTTATTATTACTTTGTTTAAATACTTAAACAAATTAATCATCATATGAATGCATATTTCTATTTTATGAATAATTCATCTTTATGGTTATTTGTATAATAGAAACAATCAAAAATCGTGTTGTTAAAAGAATACCTGGGATAGATTAGTTATCTTTGTATATTTTTTGCATTGTAGAATAAAACACTTATTGCTTTCATTATACATTACAAACCAATCACCCATCAACTCATATATCACAGGGAAACTAGTCCCATTACATCCAGTCAGAGCCACCACACCAAACGGAAAAGGAACTGCACTAAGGTCTAGACCGGGTCATTTTCCCCGATGTTGATGCAACGATTTTAGAAGCATCAATAGAATCATGAATTATGAATTATGAATTATGAATCATGATTTTATGTATTTGATGTAATGATAAAAATAATTTTATTATTATTTTTCATCAAGCATTGGTTTCATGCTCAAGGAAATTTATTTTGTAGGTCAAGCTCCCATTAAGAGCTTCTAGGTCTTATGAGTCATTATCATTTATGAAAGACCCATTTGGGCATGCTACATATTATAAAAATAATTTATTGGAGACAAATTCAAGTCAAACAATCCTCCCAGACCAAGTCATAATGCAAAGATAAAGTTGTCCTACACTCATGATCAAGTAGGGGTAAAGAGGAGCAATTTGACCAAAAGAAAAGCCTATATAAAGGAGACCTTGACCTCACTTGGAGATACACAACACAACACACTCAAGTTCAACCACAAGAGAGAAAAGAAGTGCGAGGAAGAAGAAGACAAAGGAGGAAAAGAAAGTTGAGTTTTTTGGATTGTTCTTGGGCTGATTCTCTCCACACGTGTTAAGGAATTAGGGTTTGTACTACTGTAGAAAATCCAAGTTGCAGAAGTGAAGTTAGGTCATAAAAAAGGATCTATTTTGGAAGTTGAATTCTCTAGGAGGGAGAATCTACCCAAGTGAAGGAGAAAGGAAAAATATTTAGGGTTTGAACAAAATACTTTTTTGGGTAGGCCGAAGTGGAATCTTGCACCTATGGAACTCAAACTTCCCTCTTGACAAAGCCTTGGTCAAAATGTCAACATCTTGTTCCTCTATCGGAATGTATTGTAGCAACATTACATTATCTGCCTTTCCACAAAATCCCACAAATGTTGATACCAGATATATATATGCTTGGATCAATCGTGAAATATAGGTTCTTAGTCAACTTGATGCAACTTTGATTCTCATAGTAGATCACAGTTGGATCCATCATCTGACCAAACAATCCTATAAGTATCTTTCTCATGTTGCTTGACTTTCAACCATGTATTTTGTTTCTGCCAAGCTATGCGCCACAGATATTTGCTTCCTGTTGTACCAGGAAACTGTTGTGGACCCAAAGCTAGAAATTCCACCTAATTTACTCTTTCAATCACATGGACTCCCTACCCAATCTACATCTGTGAAGCCACACAACTTCACTCCCTTTTTCCATCTATACCATATTCCAAACTAGGTATTGCCTCTGAGGTACCATAAAACATGCTTAGCTTCCTTCCAAAAAAGCTCGGTCAACTTAACCATAACATGGATCAACTGGTTGAATGCATTGCACATATATGGTTGTGTGTTCACAAGATACATTAGTGAACCCACTAACTACTGTTAAATAGTAGAATCCACTTCCTCACCTGAAGTGGCATCCTCCTTCCTCGAGTTGGTCACTAGAGGTGTCTCCATGGGTTTACAACTATCCATATGGAATCTCTATAGTATCTCATTTCCATACTTGCCTTGGGACACAAATAGTTCCCCATTTCCTTGCCATACTTCCAATCCGAGGAAGTAGTGCATGAGATCCATGTCCTTCATTTCAAATTCCCTTGCAAGATCTGATCAACTGCTCATCACTAGTCAAAATAAAATCATCAACATATAAGAAAATAATAAGCAATTTACCTTCTACCAATATGTGATAGAGGATTGCATTTGCTTCACTTTTGGTGAAGCCCAAACCGGTGAGATAATTGTCAATCCTGGTGTACCAAGCATGCGATGCTTATTTGAGACAATACAATGCTCGCTTGAGTCTCCACACATGAGACTCTCAATAAAATGTCTCAAACCCTTATGGTTTCTCGATGTACACTTCCTCATAAATAACACCATTCAGAAATATTGTTTTTACATCCATGTGGTGGATCTTCCACCCCATCTGCCCAGCCAAAGCAAGAATTACTCTAATGGATGAATACCTTGCTATAGGAACAAAGGTCTCCTCATAGTCAATTCTCTCATCTTGAGAGTACCCCTTGGCCACAAATTTGGCCTTATACTTTTCTATGCTTCTGTCTGCTACATGCTTAACCTTGAAGATCCATCTCGAACCTACAATTTATTTATCTATTGGTCTTGGGGCCACTTCCAAGACACTATTATTTGCAATGGATTTGTATTCCTCCACCATTTCATCAACCCATACATGTTGTTCTATTGATTTCACAAAATAGGATGTCTCATCCTCTATAAGCTCAGTCATTAGACTCATGTAGCCAGTGTACCTCTCAAGTGACCTTCTCTTCCTATGAAAAATTAGAGCTCCCACATTCTCCCTCTCATCCTGCACAAGCATATCAACTTCATGCGTTCTTTTTCCGCCTTCTCTATATGGTTCTACTTGAGTGCATTTCTCCACTCTCTGATCCTAAATTTTTGGCTACTCCACAACTTCCTGAGGCTCCTCCTTTGGAGCTAAAATCTCCTCATTTGGTGGGATTTGAAGCTCCTCTCAAGAGAGCATTTCATCACTTTTTCCCCGTCAAACTTTACATTCATTCTCACAAATTCCATTCTGAGGGATGACTAGTACACACGGTAGTTGTGAGGAGTTTCTGTGTAACTCACAAATACCCCCAATTCTATTGTCAGCTCAAGATTCTTCCTTCATTATTTGTAGACATGGCAGTAAATAGAGGCCCCAAAAATACTGAAATGTGACACATCCGACTCTCTCCCCGAGGAAGCCTTCTCTTGTGTAATCATACCAAGAATTCGATGAGGACTCTAGTTCTGCAAGTAGACTGCTATGTTGTCTGCCTCAACCCACAAATGAAAAGGTAGGCCTTGGTCATGTAACATAGACCTTGCACCTCCCACGATGCTACGATTCTTTCTCTCAGCAACCCCATTCTGTTGTGGGTTGTGGGGTATTATCAATTCTCGTCGAATGCCTTATTTTATACAAAAATTCTTAGTTAATTCGACACGTTCTCACCTCCATTATCGCTCTTGAGATCCTTCACCTTCTTTTCGATTTCTTCTCAACTA
The DNA here is from genome assembly GCA_000404065.3 of Pinus taeda. Classification (NCBI taxonomy): domain Eukaryota; kingdom Viridiplantae; phylum Streptophyta; class Pinopsida; order Pinales; family Pinaceae; genus Pinus; species Pinus taeda. The sequence continues at coordinate 34,344 of APFE031472551.1, forward strand.
GTTCCTTGAATTCTACGAACTTGGAGAATGTATCATCTTTCTTCCACGAGAAGAAGATCCTACACTTACTTGAGAATTCATCAATAAAAATGAAAAAATATTTGTGTCTAGCAGTGGGGGCTAATGAGAAAGTTCCACAGACATCAGAGTGGATCCTTTCCAAGACTGCATGTGCTTTGTTGTCCTGATCATGGAATGTGGATTTTGTGTAGTTCCCCAAAGTATATCCTTTGCATACATCATGCTGATCAAGTGCTCCTTTGGGGAGGCCATTGGTTATTTGTTGCATTATATTCAAGGCACCATGATGTAATTGGCCAAGTATTTTGTGCCAAAGTTCACTGACATTGCGGCTCTACACTTTCTCTGCCTAAGTGCTTAATGCAGCACAATATTCCACATCTAGCTTATATAGGAGCTTCACATGAATCCCAATCTGCTTCACCTGTCTTGTAGCTATGTGTCTCAGGAAATCTTTCCCTTTGTTGAAGATCACATCATAACCATGGTCTTCCAAAACTGCAACAAAGATGAGATTCTTCTTTAGACCTGGAATGAACATGACACCCCTTTGTCTGATAGGGGAGCCCAACTCACTATGAAAGGCGACTATACCAATCCAGGTCGCGTTATACCTTTCGTTGTCTCCCAACTTGATGTGAATCTAGAGATCCTTCTCCTCCAGGTCACTGAAAAAGTCTCTAGACCTTTTCATGTGGAACAAGGCACCAAAGTCCAAGTACCACACACTCCCCATCACTGTGTTGGTCATGCATGTGCCAAGGTGGAATTCAAGCTTGAAATGTGAAGCCAAAGCTTCACTTATTTCTCCTCTTGAGATCTTCTTGCTTGAATTTTTGTGTGGACACTTCATGGCATAGTTATCAAATTCATGACAATTAAAGCATTTAATTTTGGACAAATATTTCTTCTTTCCCCCTTTGCTAGTTTCTGGTTGGGTTTGAGATTTCTTCCCTTTTCCCTTCTTTCTCTTTCCAACCAATGCAAATATTTCTTCATCCTCTCCCTTGGATGAGATTCCATCTCTGGTATTCCACCTTATTTCCTCCTACACCAAATCAGACCATACAAGTCCCCAATTCGGTATTTTATCCCTCCCTTTCACCGAATCTTGGTAGTTATGCCAACTCTTGGGAAGGCCCAGAAGGGCTAACCTTACCAAGTCATCATCTAAAATAGTAACAACAACTCTTACAAGATCATCACAAACTTGTCTGAACCTACTTAGATATTGTTGAAAAGTGTCATTCTTCTACATCTTGATATTTTAAATTTTATCGTTAAGCACCAGTTTCCTATGGTTGATGCTATTCTGGAACAAATCTATCAGTGCCTACCACATTGCATAAGGATTTTATTTCCCATGGAGATTTGTGACAATGTGGTCATTCACTCCCTCCAAGATTATTCTCCTTGCCTTAGCTACACCTTTCTTCCATTGGGCTACGTTCTAGACATCAAATTCTGTTGGTTTTGCAACACCTCTCTTGATGTACTCTAGCAAGCCATTTTCATCAAACACTGCCTCCATGCGACCCTTCCATGTAATGAAATTTGAGTTGCCTTCCAAGGAATACTCTAATCTCAGTCCAATGAAGGCCATCTTCCCAACTCTAAAGAGATCCTGCTACACTAAACTACAAATTCGAACCTCCTGAGAAAGAACTTCGAAATTCCTACTCTAATGTGAATCTTGCTCTCATACCATGTAGAAATTACGTTGCAAATTTTCAACTACTCATGAAATTTTAATCAAAATCACAAGACACAAACCTACTCTACTGCTTTGTTGAATTCAATTCACAATTTCAAACATCAATCACAAAGATGCAATGAGAAATAACACACATGCACACAATATTTTTCCAGGGGAAAGAAATTTGCTAAAAACCCCTATACCTAATTGCATTAGTATGATGAGTAGAGATGTATTACAATTTCTTGCTCAACTGAGCACAACCTACAAGTGAATAACCTATCCCTTTTCTCACTAAGAAGCTCTGACCCAGACTTAGTCAATTTATACCTCTGCTTGAGACCCTATTTCCTTGCGCATTTCCTTGATAAATTAGGCCCCTAATATTTAGGAAATTCCTCAAATTGATTGTGCAATTCCCAAGGTTGATTATCTGACTGCATTAAACACCTGTACACTCAAGATTAGTCTACAATTGATGTTACACTGCCTTGGAATCTCCACCAAAGCCATGGAACTCGAACTATCTGCATGCACTAACTATTTTGGGTTTATTGATTAGTTAATTGGATGATCACTGAGTTAGACTGATGTTCCAATGCATAATTGACCTTCCACTATTTCCTCTAATAGTTGGAACTAGTTTAATTGAAAACAACTTGAAATAACTAACCTTGATTGCTACAAATTAGTAATCACACATGCTTAACTGAACTCTAACTCCCCCAACTCAAATTTATTGAGTAAACTGGGTGACACAAGCCATGTCACATAAGTTAGCTACATCCAAGTTGTCGGTTGATGTGGAAATTTGAATTTTCTCAATTTAATCAAGGCAAAATAAAATTGATAATTTCTTGTTGCATTTTTCAGTAGTTATCATCTATTACTATTTTATATGGGAAAACTTGTAGCCATACAAAAGGCTTCAAACTATCAACTATGTTTCTATATGTAGCTTGAATGGCTTTCCTTGTCTGGCAAGGTTATTAGGTTTAAGTGTGATTTTTTTTGCCAGAAACCCGACCTTTGCCTTGTATTGCATTCTCATAAAAGGAACATGTGGTCCACTGATTTGTTGGATTATATCTGGGGTTTTATATTTCTTAGCACTAGCCTCGGGTGTTCAAGTGACAAAAATCAATCCTTGGAGCTTCAAGTCCTAGATTGTTCCTTGCTTTTTTCTCTATATTCTTGTGAATCTTGCTATTGTATTTTTCTCTTGTGTAGTAAATTTCCCTTGCTTCTTGGGTGGGGCAGGTTTTCTTCAAAAAAAATTCCTTCTATAGCACCACTCCCTTTCATTCCACATTTTTATCTCTTCACTAGCCATTGTTTCTTACTATCCCCTATTGTTGCCTATGTTAGTGTTGGATTTGTTCCTCATTTAGGGGAGTTCTCCGATTAAGTACTCTTCTCTAGTTTTTCATGCCTTTCCCTTACTCTCATCCCAATTTCTTCCTTTTGTTAGGTTGAATACTTTGTGCTTTTCATCTAGCTACGAGGTCTGCCCTTCCTTTCCAAAGACTATCTAAGATTCACATTTCTAAATGATTATCTTTTCTTAAATAATATGCTTAGACCTATTGGAAAAGAGGGGAGTGTATCATTATTTAGCTAATTAAAAAATTTCACCACTTTAAATAGTCAAGTCAAGTGTGACACATGAGACACAAGATTTAATATGTAAACTTTTGTAATCAATAAATTCTTCAAGAGAACCAACTCTTGTTACAATTGATTGTACGTAGCCGGCATCAACCTATTAAAACCACAAATCTTCAAGACTTCATAGGCACTGACATATAGGATACACCAATCCCTTAGGCAAAACATTGATTCATGAAGTTATTTGTAGGCACTGACCTATAGGAGATACTAATCCCCTTAGTTGAGCACCAACTTAGAAAAACTTGAACTCATATCTGCATTCTTGGTCCTTGTTTCTTAAATGCTACAACTCCCTTGTGTCTTTTGTGTGAAAACAACAACCTCTAAGTGATAAAATTGTGCAAAACCATGTGTAATCCTTCGGCGTTCACTGAATTGAGACTATCCTTTTGTGGCAGGCCTACTAATCCATATTTATGACGGATCTTGTACAAATATTTGCATTTTGGTATTTTGTTCCACTCAAAGCAACATGTTTATGCACTTACTTGCTACACAAGTAATCCTTATGCATTACACAAATTGTTCCATGTCGGCCTCCACACAATATTCTATGTAGGTCTTTATAGAACACTTGACAAAGGTCTTCACATAGATATTCCACACTACTGGTTTTCACACATATAGTCCACACTTTAAGTAGCTCCACACATTTTTCACACACACAAATAGATCCTCATTGTTTCACACTATAAAATTCCACACAGTAGCAAACTATATGCTCACAAAGTAGCCCAATCCACTCAATAATGCAACACAATTAACTATTCATGCATCTCCATGCTTTCTAATGCTCCAAGCTCTACTCTACCTATAATGATAAGGTACATATCCATGCTTATCTATGCTAGCTCCAATAAAAATCTAATCACAAACTACAAGACAAAATTCATGGCAGGACTCACAACTGTAGTTCTTCAATTCATCGATTCTCCATACAATAAATCACCACGCATTTGATTCAATATTCTATAAGTTGTTTCCCACTACCAGATATTCAAAAGAAATTACATAGAACAAGATAGAAATAAGGTTCTTGATCTTTCCTTGATTTTTTATCCTGGTTTTCTTCAGACCTTATACCCTTACACAAAACCCAAAAACTTGCTCGGATAAAGACTCTTTTTTGGCTTCCTTATCATTCTTCGTAGACCTTATTACACCTTTGATCAGAGACCTCTTGACTTCAAACAACAAAGTTGATTGGTAGTGAAACTAGCTACATGTGTGGCAATCTATATGAGTTTAAACATTGTCTTAAGGGATGACCTATCTTTTGTTGAAAATTCAACCAAAAAATACTAATTTAATTTGTCCTTGAATTAAATTAGGAATTAAAATGTAATTCCACATCTCATGACAACTTTTAATAGTTAACTACGTTAATTTGACTTTGTTGGCTCAGCTAATTCAAGTTGAGGGTCTAACTTGAGTCATATAGAGTGTCTCATACATTATAGGAGCCTTGTTTGAGTTTATTTTGAGTTGTAATTCAGTTTAACTGAGTTAAATTCAATTAAAATTGTTCCAATTGAAGGAGGAACTAGTAGGAGGTTAGACAGTGGGGTGCTACTTCATGTATTCAACCAATTAACTGATGATTCACTCATAAATAACTCATACATGTCAGATATGATAGTCACCCAGTTGAGATTGGAGTTCAGGGATAGTGTACTATCAGTTGTATAATCATCTACAGGTGGTGCATGAAATCAACGGAAGGCCTATGTGGATTGTACAATTCATAATTGTGAAATTTACCAATTAAATATGGGATAATTCCCAAGGGAAAAGCACAAGGAAATAGGAGCTTGGCAAGCAACAAAATTGGCTATGCATTGTCTTGAGGTTGTCTGGGAAGCAGTGAGATAGATAGAGATAATGCAGAGGTTGCTCGGGCATGAGGAAATCAATGTAATTTTCTCAAATTTTCTTATTAATGCAATATACGGATATCAGTGGTTTTTAGCTATGGATTTCCCCAAAAAATCATTATGTTATGTGTGGTTGAATTATTTCTCTTATATGCTTTGTTATTTCAGTGATCAATTATTATTTTTGTTGATGAGTAGAGTAGATTCAAGTCAATTTTTTTAGCATATTACAATCTGTAGTTTGACTCTACAAAGAATTTCTACCTGGTATTGGAGCTAAAATCACTATAAAAGAGAAGAATATGAGTTTTTCCTTTGCAAGAGAAATCGAATTTGTAGTATCACACTTCACAACCAGTAGGATTTCCTTCTACAAATTGAGACTCAAATATGCCCTTGAGGGTAGTTAGAACTATATTTCTTGGAAGGACAGGATGGAGATAGTGTTGGAAGACAATGGGCTTAAGGAATTCATAGAAAAAGATATTCCTAAGCCAGTTGATGCTCAGGATCTGGAAGAGTGGAGAAAGTGTGTGGCAAAGGAGAGAAGGATTATCCTAGAAGGAGTTTGAGATCATATTGTCTCGAACCTTCACAGTAAGGAGACTCCATTTGCAATGTGGAAGGCCATGATACACCTGTTTCAAAACAACAATGACCACATGACACTGGCACTAAAGGACAAACTTAGAAATATCAAGATGGAGAAGGGTGAATCTATACCAAAGTACTTGACGAAGTTCACCCAATGTCGAGATGAGATTGGAAGTGTCAGTTTTATATTTGTTGAAGACGATATGGTGAGCCTAGCACTTCTAGGCCTTCCTAGGAGCTAACACAGTTACCAAGACTCAGTTAATCGGAGCAAGAAGCTATCAGAGAGGAAGCATTTGTGGTCCAACTTGGTACAAGAAGAGATTCGGTGGAACAACAGAGGTGGATCCTCATCCAAGCATGATGATGGGGATAATTGTGCCTTAGCTGGAAAGGCGAAGAAAGGGAACGGGAATTTAGCCCCTTCCAAATCAGACTCCAGACAAGGAGGCAAGAAGAAGGACATGTTGAAGATTAAATGTTTTCACTGTCATGAGTTGGGACACTATGCCACAAAGTGTCCGCACAAGAAGGCCAGTAAGAAGCCCTTAGGAGGAGTGATAGGTGAAGCTCTTGCTTCACAGTTTGAGTTGGATTTCACTCTCTTCGATTGCATGGTGACATCAATGATGGGTAGTGTGCGGTACCTTGATAGTGGAGCCTCATTCCATATGAACGAAAACAAAGAGTTATTCAGTGACTTGGAGGAGAAGGACCTCCATATGCACATCGAGATGGGAGATGATGGGAGGTATAACGTGACTGAGATCGGTACTATTACCTTTCATAGGGAGTCTGGTTTTCCTCTCGCATTAAAATATGTCATGTATGTTCCAAGTTTGAAGAAGAATTTGGTTTCAGCTGCCTTGTTGGAGGACCATAGCTACAATGTGATATTTAGCAAGGGAATGGCTTTCCTTCATCACATATCCTCTGGAAAAGTGAAGCAGATCAGGTTTCGAGTGAAGAACCTCTACAAATTGGTTGTAGAATATTGTGCTGCTTTAAGCACAAAAGCAGAGAAGGTACAGAACCGAGACATTTATGAGTTGTGGCATAGAATATTGGATCACTTGCACCATGGAGCTTTGAAGATCATGCAAAAAAATTCTATAGGACTTCCCAAGGGTACACTAAAGCAAAGATACACATGAAAAGGGTACACATTGGGGAAGTACACCAAAGCTTCCTTTCATGATAAAGACAGTCGAGCACAAGCGATCCTTGAAAGAGTTAACTCAGATGTGTGTGGACCGTTCTTGACAACATCCATAACCAAACATAGGTATTATGTAATATTTGTTGATGAATTTTCTTGTAAGTGCTGGATTCTTTTTCATGCAAAAGAAAGATCATACGGTTGCTAAATTTTGTGAATTTAAAGCACTTGTCGAGAAAGATAATGACAGGAAAGTTAAATATGTTGGAAGCGATAAAGGTGGAGAATATGTGTCAAATGAATTCAAGAATTTTCGTGCATTAGAAGGCATTTGACTTGAGTTAATAGCACCTCATAACCCACAACATAATGAGGTGGTTGAAAGGAAGAACAAAATTATTGTGGGAGTTGCACGTGCGATGATACATGATCAGGGCCTATCATTAAACTTGTGGGATGACGCATGCAACACAAATGTTTATCTGCAAAACAGAATCCCTCATCGAATTCTCAGGAT
>APFE031472551.1:42922-54560 GCA_000404065.3 Pinus taeda
GATGTTCCCTTGAGAGGGAGTTTCAATTACATGCAGATGAGTATCTTTTAGCTCTAAAGGAGGAACCTCAGGATGATGTGGAGTAGCCACATGCAAAGGAGAAGAGATTGGAAGAACCCACTCATGCAAAGAATTCCAGAGATGGAAGGAAGCACACCAGAGAGGCTTACAGATTGATGCATGATGCTAGAGAGAATGTGGAAGCACCCACATCACACCGCAAGCAGAGGAGGTCACCAGATCGATACACTAGCTACATGGCTCTGATGAGTGAGAGTGTAGAGGTTGAGCCATCCTCATTTGGGGAAGCAGTGTAGCAACCTATATGGGTTGATTACATGGTTGAGGAGTATGACTCCATTATCAGAAACATTTTTTGGGAAGCGGTCCCAAGACCAACAAATAAGTCAATGGTAAGTTCCAGATGGATTTATAAGGTAAATAAAGAATTAAATGGGTGTGGAGAAACATAAGGCCAAATTTGTGGCTAGATTATTCTCTCAGGCGGAGGGAATTGATTACGATGAGACTTTTTCTCTAGTAGCAAGTTACTCTTCAATGAGATCTATTCTAGAACTGCCAGCACAGATGGGATGGAAGATGCATCAGATGGATGTGAAGGCAACATTCCTTAGTGGTATGATTAAGGAAGAGGTGTATATTGAGTGGACAGAAAGATTTGAGACCTTCAATAGAGAGTCGCATGTGTGTAGACTCAAGCGAGCATTGTATGGACCAAAACAAACACCACATGCTTGGCACACCAGGATTGACAGTTATTTCACCGGGTTGGGCTTCACCAGAAGTGAAGCAGATGCGAACCTTTACCATATTGTGGTTGAAGGTAAATTGTTGATTACATTATTATATGTTGGTTATTTCATTCTAACAAGTGATAAGAATATGATAAAATATTGTAAAAAGGATCTTGCAAGAGAATTCGAGATGAAGGACCTAGGGCTCATGCATTATTTTCTTGGTATGGAAGTAAGGCAAGGAGATGGGGAATTGTTTGTCTCTCAGGGAAAGTATGCCAACAAGATATTGAAAAAGTTTCACATGGAGAGAAACAAACCCATGGAAAGACCTCTAGTAGGTAATTGGAGGAAGGAATATGCTACTTCAGGTGAATTTATAGACAACTTGTGGGTTCACTTATGTATTTGGTGAACACACGATTGAACATGTGTTTTTTAGTTAACCAGCTTAGTCAAGCCATGGTTAAGCCAACCAAACTCTATTGGAAAGTAGCCAAACATGTGTTGAGGTACCTAAGAGGCACCACTCAGTTTGGTCTTTGCTACAAATAGACAGAGGGAGTGAAGCTTCAAGGCTTCACATATGCATATTGGGAAGGGATTCCATCCAATAGAAAGAGCACATCACAGGGAATCTTCAATATTGGATCAGAAATAGTTTATTGGTACAACAACAATCAGAGGTTAGTTGCACTTAGTTCAGCAAAAGAAGAGCACATGGTTTTTATTCAAGAAGATTGTGAGGCTATATGCATGAGGAAGATCCTTGTTGGGTTATTGGGTCAGCATATGGGTCCTACAGTGGTTTACTATGACAATCAGATTTGTATCAAACTCTCTGAGAATCTATTTTTTTTTATCGGTCTAGGCATATTAACATCTCGTATCACCATCTATGAGATTGTGTGTAGAGGAGAATCATGTTGTTGCAATACATTATTATAGAGGAGAAGGATGCAAATATTTTGACAAAGGTATTTTCAAGATGAAAATTCGTGTTTCACAAAGGCAGGATCGGGGTATTGGATAATCGCTTTCTTGTTGAGAAGGAGTGTTGAAAATGCAACAAGAAAATACTAATTTAATTTTTCCTTGAATTAAATTAGGAATTAAATTGTAATTCCACATCTCATGACAACTTTTAATAGTTAACTAAGTTAATTTGACTTTGTTGGCTCAGTTAATCCGAGTTGAGGGTCTAACTTGAGTCATGTAGAGTGCTTCCTACATTATAGGAGCCCTGGTTGAGTTTATTTTGAGTTGTAATTAATTAATTCACTTTAACTGAATTAAAGTTAGTTAAACTAGTGCCAACTGATGGGGGAACTAGTAGGAGGTCAAACAGTGGGGTGTTGCTACGTGTGTTCAACCAGTTATGATTCACTCATAAATAACTCATGCATGTCTGATTTGAGAGTTACCCAGTTGAGATTAGAGTTCAGGGACATTGTACTATTAGTTGTATAATCACCTGAAATGTACAGGTGGTGCATTCAATTAGAGGAAGGCCTATGAGGATTGTGCAATCCATAATTGTGGAATTTCTGAACTAAATATGGATTAATTCCCAAGGGAACAACGCAAGGAAATAAGAGCATGGAAAGCAATAGAATTGGTCAATTATTGGCTTGAGCTTGTGTTGGAAGTAGTGAGATAGATAGAGTTAGTGCAGAGGTTGCTCGGGATTGAGAAAAACATTGTAATCTTCTCATATTTTCTGATTAATGCAATATACAAATAACAAGGGTTTTTAGTTGTGGATTTCCCTAGAAAATGATTGTGTTATGTGTGATTGAATTCTTTCTCTTATATGCTTCATGATTTCATCGATCAATTATTATTTCCGCTGATGAGTAGAGTAGATTCAAGGCAATTTTTTTAGCATATTACAATCTGCAGTTTGAATCTACAAGGAATTTCTACATCTTTTGGTCAAATTGTTATGTCCACTAGATGTCATTTTAATGCTAACTTCAAAAATTCATTTTTCCTTAACCATAGGGAGTTAGGAGGTGTGCACGAGGTGTGCCACCTAACATTAGAAATGTCTAATTGAGGGCTTCATGATGATGTAGCTTCCCTTTGAATTTGCCTTAAATTTGACGGTTTATTCTTGATTTTATTGAAAGGCTTCTTCTGGCTGCCATCCTTTCCTTTGAGGGCTTAAACCTTTTTTCCACACCCATTGTCGAATTATTAAGGCTCTTAAGGCTTTTGCTGAATTATTATCACATGCTTTGGCATTCCTTCTAGGAATTTGATGTCATTCTAAGCTTTTTTCCATCATTCTTAGAGCTAGGGGTTTATTCCTAGAGATAGGGCATCAATCCTAGGGCCGGGGATTTGTAATCAAGTACAACTTTACTCAACAAGACTCGGTAACACTAGCATTGTAATCTTCTCATACTTTCTAATTAATGCATTATACAGATAATAGGGGGTTTTAGTTGTGGCTTTCCCAAGAAAATAATTGTGTTATGTGTGATTGATTTCTTTCTCTTATATTCTTCATCATTCCATTGATCAATTATTTTTTTGCTGATGAGTAGAGTAGATTCAAGTAATTTTTTTTAGCATATTACAATCTGTAGTTTGAATCTACAAAGAAATTCTACATGGTATTAGAGCTTAAATCACTATAGAAGAGAAGAATATGAGTTTGTCTTCTGCAAGAGAAATTGAATTTCAAGTATCACACTTCACAGCCAGTACGATGTCTTTCTACAAATTGAGACTTGAATATGCCCTTGATGGGAGCAAGAAGCTATCAGAGTGAGAGCGTTTGTGGTCCAACTCGGTACAAGAAGAGATTTGCCGGAACACCAGAAGTGGATCCTCATCCAAGCATGATGATGAGGATAATTTTGCCTTAGCTGGAAAGGCAAAGAAAGGGAAGGGGAATTCAGCCCATTCCCAATTAGATTCCAGTAAGGGGAGGAAAGAAGAAGGACATGTCAAAGATTAAATGTTTTCACTGTCATGAGCTGGGACACTATGCCACAAAGTGTCCACACAAGAAGTTCGATAAGAAGCCCTCAGGAGGAGTGGCAGGTGAAGCTCTTGCTTCACAATTTAAGTTGTATTTCACCCTCATCGCTTGCATGGTGACATCAATGATGGGCAGTGTGTGGTACTTGGATAGTGGAGCCTCATTCAATATGACCAAAAACAAAGAGCTCTTCAGTGACTTCGAGGAGAAGGACCTCCAGATGCACATCGACATGGGAGATGATGGGAGGTATAGTGTGACTGACATTGGTACTATTACCTTTTAGAGGGAGTCTGGTTTTCCTCTCATATTAAAAGATGTCATGTATGTTCTAGGTTTGAAGAACAATTTGGTTTTAGATGCCATGTTGGAGGACCATGGCTACAATGTGATATTTAGCAAGGGAAAGGATTTCCTTCATCACATATCCTCTGGCCAAGTGAAGTGGATCAAGGTTCGAGTGAAGAACCTCTACAAATTGGTTGTAGAATATTGTGCTTCTTTAAGCACAAGAGAAGAGAAGGTGCAGAACCGAGACATCGGTGAGTTGTGGCATAGAATATTGGGTCACTTGGACCATGGATCTTTGAATATCATGTAACAAATTTCTACAGGAGTTCCCAAGGGTACACTAGAGCAGAGAGACACATGCAAAAGGTGTGCAATGGGGACGTACACCAAAGCTTCCTTTCATGATAAAGACAATAGAGCAAAAGCGATCCTTGATAGATTTAACTCAAATGTGTGTGGATCATTCTCGATAACATCCACAACAAAACACAGGTATTGTGTAATATTTGCTGATGATTTTTCTTGTAAGTGCTTGATTTTTTTCATGCGAAAGAAAGATCATGCGTTCGCTAAATTTTGTGAATTTAAATCACTTGTCGAGAAAGATAATGGAAGGAAAGTTAAAGATGTTGGAAGTGATAACGATGGAGAATATGTTTCAATTGAATTCAAGAACTTTCGTGCATCAAAAGGAATTCGACTGGAGTTAGTAGAACCTCATAACCCACTGCATAATGGGGTGGATGAAAGGAAGAACAAAATTATTGTGGGAGCTACACGGGAAATGATACATGATCAGGGCCTATCGTTGGACCTATGGGATGAAGCATGAAACACAACTGTTTATTTGCAAAACAAAACCCCTCATTGAATTCTTAGGATGATTACACCAGAAGAAGCCTTTTCAAGTAAGAAACTAGATGTGGCACACTTCAGGATCTTTGGTTCATCAGCCTATTGTCATGTTACCAAGGATGCACAAAAAAAACTAGAGCCAACAATTGAATCGAGCATATTTTTGGGGAGCAATGATACACCTCACAACTATCGGGTGTACCTGTCATCCGATAGGATGATAGTGGTTCATAGATATGTGAAGTCGATGAAGAGAAGCCCATGAGATGTTCCCTTGAGAGGCAGTTTCAATTACATGCAAATGAGGAGATTTTAGATCTAAAGGAGGAACCTCGGGATGATGTGGAGTAGCCACATGCAGAGGAGAAGAGGTTGGAAGAACCCACTCATGCAAAGACTTCCAGAGATGGAAGAAAGCGTACCAGATAGGCTAACAGATTGATGCATGACGATAGAGAGAATGTGGGAGCACCCACATCACACCATAGGCAGAGGAGGTCACCAGATCAGTACACTAGCTACATGCCTATAATGAGCCAGAGTGTAGAGGTTGAGACATCCTCATTTGAGGAAGGAGTGTAGCAACCAGTATGGGTTGATGCCATTGTTGAGGAGTATGACTCCATTATAAAAAATAGTGTTTGGGAAGTGGTCCCAAGACTAGTAGACAAGTCAATGGTGAGTTCCAGATGGCTTTACAAGGCAAAGCAAGCAAAAAACGGAAGTGTGGAGAAACACAAGGCCAAATTTGCAGCCAGAGGACTCTCTCAGGTGGATGGAATTGAACGATGAGACTTTTGCTCCAGTAGCAAGGTACTCTTCAATGAGATATATTCTATCATTGTCAACACAGATGGGATGGAAGACACATCATATGGATGTGAAGACAACATTCCTCAATGGTGTGATTGAGGAAGAGGTGTCTATTGAACAACCAGAATGATTTGAGAACTTCAACAATGAGTCGCATGTGTGTAGACTCAAGCGAGAATTGTATGGACTAAAACAAGCACCCCATGCTTGGTATACCAGGATTGACAATTATTTCACCGGGTTGGGCTTCACCAAAAGTGAAGCAAATGCTAACCTTTACCATATTGTGGTTGAAGGTAAATTGTTGATTATATTATTATATGTTGATTATTTAATTCTAACATGTGATGATAAGCTGATAAAATATTATAAAGAGGATCTTGCAAGAGAATTGGAGATGACGGACCTAGGGCTCATGCATTATTTTCTTGGTATGGAAGTATAGCAAGGAGATGGGGAACTGTTTATCTCTTAGGGAAAGTATGCCAATGAGATACCAAAGAAGTTCCACATGGAGAGAAACAAACCCATGGAGACTCCTCTAGCAGGTAATTGGAGGACGAAAGATGTTACTTCGGGTGAAGTAGTGTAGGCTACTATTTATAGACAACTTGTGGGTTCACTTATTTATTTGTTGAACACACGACCGGGCATGTGTTTTTCAATTAACCAGGTTAGTCAAGCCATGGTTAAGCCAACCAAACTCTATTGGAAAGTAGCTAAACATGTGTTGAGGTACCTAAGAGGCACCACTTAGTTTGGTATTTGTTACATATAGACAAAGGGAGTGAAGCATCAAGGCTTTACAGACGCATATTGGGCAGGGAGTCCATCCAACATAAAGAGCACATCAAGGGGAATCTTCAGTAATGGGTCAGTACTAGTTTCTTGGTACAACAGGAATCAGAGGCCAGTTGCACTTAGTTCAGCAGAAGCAGAGTACATGGTTATTCGTCAAGAATCTTGTGAGGCTATATGGATGAGGAAGATCTTTGTTGGGTTATTTGGTCAGCAAATGGATCCTACATTGATTTACTGTGACAATCAGAGTTGTATCAAACTCCCTATGAATCTATTTTTTTCATGATCAGTCCAAGCATATCGAAATCCGTTATCACCATCTACCAAATTGTGTGCAGAGGAGAAGCATTTTGTTGTAGTACATTCCTACAAAGGAGTAGGATGCAGATATTTTGACAAAGGCATTTCCAAGATGCAAATTTGAGTTTCACAGAGGTAGGATCGGGGTATTAGATAATCCCTTTCTTGTTGAGAGGAAGTGTTGAAAATGCAACAAGAAAATACTAATTTAATTTGTCCTTGAATTAAATTATAATTCCACATCTCATGACCAATTTTAATAGTTAACTAGGTTAATTTGACTTTGTTGGCTAAGTTAATTTGAGTTGAGGCTCTAACTTGAATCATGTAGAGTGTTTCCTATATTATAGGAGCCCTAGTTGAGTTTATTTTTAGTTGTAATTAATTAATTTAGTTTAATTGAGTTAAAATCAGTTAAACTAGTTCCAACTGATGGGGGAACTAGTAGGAAGTTAGAAAGTGAGGTGTTGCTTCATGTGTTCAACTAGTTAACTGATTATTCATTCATAAATAACTCATGCATGTCAGATTTGAGAGTTATCCAGTTGAGATTGGATTTCATGGATAATGTACTATCAGTTGTATAATCATCTGAATTGTACAGGTGGTGTGTGCAATCAGACGAAGGCCTATGAGGACTGCGCAATTCATAATTGTGGAATTTTCCAATTAAATATGAGTTAATTCCCAAGGGAACAATGCAAGGAAATAAGAGCTTGGAAGGCAACAAAATTGGCTAAGTATTGGCTTGAGCTTGTTTGGGAAGTAGTGATATAGATAGAGATAATGCAGAGGTTGCTCGGGCTTGAGAGAAACACTATAATCTTCTCATATTTTTTTTATTAATGCAATATATAGATAGCAGGGGTTTTTAATTGTGGATTTCCCTAGAAAATCATTGTGTTATGTGTGATTGAATAATTTCTCTTATATCCCATCGTGATTTCATCAATCAATTATTATTTCCACTTATGAGTAGAGTAGATTCAAGTCAATTGTTTTAGCATATTACAATCTGTAGTTTGAATCTACAAGGAATTTCTACATCTTTTGGTTAAATTTTTATGTCCACTAGATGTCATTTTAATGCTAACTTCAAAAATTCATTTTTCCTTAACCATGAGGAGTTAGGAGGTGTGGCGTAAGTGTGCCACTTATTGTTAGAAATGTCTCATCAAGGGTTGCAGGATGATGTAGCTTTCCTTTGCATTTTCCTTTGACCGTTTATTCTTGATTTTCTTGAAGGGCTTCTTCTGGTTGTCATCCTTTCCTTTGAGGGATTAAACCATTTTTCACCACCTGTTGTTGGATTCTTAAGGCTCTTAGGGCTTCTATTGAATTCTTATCACATGCTTTGATATACCTTCTAGGGATTTGACACCATTCTAATCTCTTTGCCATAATTCTTAGAGCTAGGGGTTTATTCCTAGAGAGGGCATCAATCCTAGGGCTAGGGATTTGACATCAATTACAGCTTCACTCAACAAGACCTAGTAACACTAACAATGAAACCACTCCCTCCACTCTAGCTTATAGGCTCAATGCTCTAGAAAGAGTTCTATTGCTATTTATGTCCACTCAACTCCTCTAGAAATCAACGTAAAGTATTAGAAAGCTAAGAAAGAGGCCATGATTAAACCATGATTTATGATGGGTATAGATGTGGAAGCAAAAGGTGGGGGTTGAGTCCCTTATATGGGGAATACCAAGACCCGACAAACCAAATACATGAAAATCATTGACATCTATTGGAAATTGAAATTCATCATGAGTATTTTTCTACTATAGCATTTTAAAACTTAATAGGAAAACTTATTGTGCATTGGATGAATGAAAATGTAGATGAAGAAGCTCACTTACGACTTAGTCTCCATCATGTTAAAGAAACTGGTAGATCTAATTCTTACCCTAACATTATACAAGTTGATTCACTATCTAAGTGTATGTGTGTGTGTGTGTGTGTAATGCTAGCAACGTGGATGAAAAATTAGACATAGATAACAATATGTTTAATAATATAATGCGAGATACAAAAAAATTATGCAAAACACCTAAATAAATGAAGAAAACTCAAGTGCATCATGTAGAACTTTCCATTTGATTTTTACATAAGGCAAATGGAAATGCTATTAGTAATAGAGGATTCCTCAACCACTTTATTGTAGAGAATGAGTGGATGAAGTGTTTCAATGAAGCTTTAAAGTTTTGTTTGCATGTTCTCAACGTGTCAGTGAAATACAAACTCCAAGTTTCTTTCACTCTGTAGAAGAGACATGGTTACTTCTACAACCAAGGCTCATCTTAAATCACTTTTAACTTACTAACTTGGTACACAAAATGTTCATGATGCTAGTGCTAAAGAGAATTTTCTACATAACTACTAAAAGCCTTCATAATGTACATAAAAATAAATTTTCACAAGGCTTTTCTCACTTGGAACAACGCAAGGAAATAAGAGCTTGGAAGGCAACAGAATTGGCTAAGTATTGGCTTGAGCTTGTCATGGAAGTAGTGAGATAGATAGAGATAGTGCAGAGGTTGCTCGGGATTGAGAAAAACATTGTAATCTTCTCATATTTTCTGATTAATGCAATATACAGATAGCAAGGGTTTTTAGTTGTGGCTTTCCCTAGAAAATGATTGTGTTATGTGTGATTGAATTCTTTCTCTTATATGCTTTGTGATTTCATCGATCAATTATTATTTCCGCTGATGAGTAGAGTAGATCCAAGGCAATTTTTTTATGTACACTCTGTAGAAGAGACATGGTTACTTCTATGACCAAGGCTCATCTCACACCACTTTTAACTTACTAACTTGGTACACAAAATGTTCATGATGCTAGTGCTAAAGAGAATTTTCTACATAACTACTAAAAGCCTTCATAATGTACATAAAAATAAATTTTCACAAGGCTTTTCTCACTTGGAACAACGCAAGGAAATAAGAGCTTGGAAGGCAACAGAATTGGCTAAGTATTGGCTTGAGCTTGTCATGGAAGTAGTGAGATAGATAGAGATAGTGCAGAGGTTGCTCGGGATTGAGAAAAACATTGTAATCTTCTCATATTTTCTGATTAATGCAATATACAGATAGCAAGGGTTTTTAGTTGTGGCTTTCCCTAGAAAATGATTGTGTTATGTGTGATTGAATTCTTTCTCTTATATGCTTTGTGATTTCATCGATCAATTATTATTTCCGCTGATGAGTAGAGTAGATCCAAGGCAATTTTTTTAGTATATTACAATCTGCAATTTGAATCTACAATGAATTTCTACATATTTTGGTTAAATTGTTATGTCCACTAGATGTCATTTTAATTCTAACTTCAAAAATTCATTTTTCCTTAACCATAGGGAGTTAGGAGGTGTGCATGAGGCATGCCACCTAACGTTAGAAATGTCTCATCGAGGACTTCATGATGATGTAGCTTCCCTTTGAATTTGCCTTAAATTTGACTATTTATTCTGGATTTTGTTGAAGGGCTTCTTCTGGTTGCCATCCTTTCCTTTGAGGGTTTAAACCTTTTTGCCACACCCGTTGTTGGATTCCTAAGGCTCTTAAGACCTCTACTGAATTCTTATTACATGCTTTGACATTCCTTCTAGGAATGTGATGTCATTTGAAGCTCTTTTCCATCATTCTTAGAGCTAGGGGTTTATTCCTAGAGATAGGGCATCAATCCTAGGGCCAGGGATTTGAAATCAATTACAACTTTACTCGACAAGATCTAGTAACACTAATGAAAGAGTCTTATTTGAATTCATCTCAAATATATTGAAATGTAATATTTATGTATAATCATAAATTTAGATCAATACAATAATATAAAAAAATAAAACGATGCAATAGCATTAAAAGAAAAATAAACAGAACTTAAAATAATATGAAAAAGAAAAATAAATATATTTTAAAAAATGAATTCTCATAATAAAAATAACACATTTTTCTTTAATTACTTAATAAAAAATAGCTACAATATCTTTAAAATATCAGTAAGTAAAATACATTATCAATAGAGCCCATCAAAAATAATATCACTGTTATCATTGTAATGCATACATACAAAACTGTCATTATAACTCAAAAGTCAAAACTATCATCATTGTAATGCATACATACAAAACTGTCATTATAACTCAAAAGTCAAAACTATCATTATAACTCCAAAGAGTCAAAACTATCCTTATAACTCCAAAAAGTAACATCACTGTTGTCACTATACTCCATAGATGCAAAACTGTCATTATAACTCCTAAAGACAACATCATTGCTATCAGTGCAATCCATGCAGGCAAAGCTGTCTTTATAACTCCTTTGCTCCATATAATGACCTGCAAACCACATTGAAAATACAAGTTAGGATTTCTCAAGTGTGGGGGGCATTAACACCATGCTAAATGAAACTAAAATAAGTAGAACCATACAATAATATTAAAAGAAAATACAATAACATTAAAAGAAAAATAAATAAAAAGTAAATGGTATCAAAAGAAAAATAAATAGAACTTAAAATAATATCAATAGAAAAATAAATAGAACTTACAGTGATATCAAAAGAAAAATAAATATATTTTAAAAAATAAATTCTAGTAGTAAAAAAACACATTTTTCTTTGATTACTTGATGAAAAAGCTACAATATCTTTAATTATTTGATGAAAAAAAACTACACTATCTTTAAAATATGAGAACCCATCAAAAATGACATAACTGTTATCATTGTAATCCAAACATGCAAAATGTTATTATAACTCCCAAAAATAACATCACTGTTGTTACTATAATCCATGCACGCACAGCAAACCACATTGAGAATACAAGTTAGGATT